>VDFB02008424.1:0-48247 GCA_007258455.2 Sequoia sempervirens
AAGAAAGATAGAAAGAAGAATTTTACACAGAGAACATTATCTCAATGCAACATAAGATCCACCACAATAACTTGCACACATCCGTAGCCTTGATCAAAGAATTGCAGACACCATCAACTCATTGGTTTTAGGAGTCTAACACATTGAATCCCTCACTGCCTCAGTTCACTTTCACACAATCTCTCGCATCTACCTTGATTCTCACACTTGTTGCATTCAATCCTTAACATCCTATCTTGTATTTATACCATCTTCAACCTTAGAAACTTTCTCCAAGGTTGGCTACACACTCATCATTTTACAAATTCAAATTAGGTCAGCAACTCAATATTCCCGCGGTGGATGAGAATGAGCGTAGACCAAACCAACACTTAACCAAGACCCAAAACAACATATTGGATCAATCCCATGCTTCCTTAATTAGTACTTATCCTTCACATGACGTGTAAACACTAGGTCGACCAAACCTAATGAAAAAACCAATGAACTTTGAAGTACACGCTTCTGTAACAAGAAGATAACATGTAGACCACATAACATGCTTCACCATACACTGGAACACATCTTAGATGCATTCAGATTCATCCACAACTACTGCAACAACCTTCATACATAGAACACTTTCCATCAGTCCATCTAGAATGTGTAGACACACAAAGTACCTCTAAAACTAGTCTTCTAGAGCACCAAACCACAATTTTTTTTGATAAAATATAGATAACACCATTACAAGCCTTCTTCCAGATCCGTAAGACCTAAAAAAAACTAGTAGAGGACTACAGAGAAGATACATTTCTCCCAGTCCATAGACAAACAACTATGCCATACCAGTTCACAAACCGGTGAACTCATCTTTCCCTCTACATCAAACCAGAAGCTATAATCCAGGATATGTCACCCAAGGATGTCCTTAAACAACACTTAGTAACTCATCATATCAGCACACCCGCAACACCATAAAGATAGATCCATGTACTCACAACATCTCTATAGTATCTCAACTATACATACACAACCTGCAATCACTTGTTTCCTTTCTCTGCAACAACCTACACTGTGTTGACATCAATGAAAACATTAATGACAACACCACCATACTCATTCATACTTGCAAAAATCTCCCCCTTTGTCATTGATGAAACACATGATGTGAAAAACCATCAAAGACAACAATATCCTTTTTATTTCACTATTCTTTTTCACATGACTCTCTCTTCCCCTTTGACATCAATGGAAAAGAATAATTTTTTTTTATATAATCCATATATAATTCTGATCACTCCTCCTTAGGAGTGCACCCATGGCAAAACACATATCATACAACAACAATGATACTTACTACTCCCCCTAAGGAGTAGACCCCAGTCGTCAGTCCAGACAAATGATGAATCTATAGATCCACTGGACTGAAGCACCTCTATGTGCACCTAGTTCAAAGGAGGGGTAGTAACCCCCAACTTCTCTCAGAGATACTCAGAAGTATCCTTAGGAAGAGCCTTAATCAACAATTTGATCCTTTGTAGGCACATATTCAAGCTTGACTTCATTCTCCAATACCTTCTCTCTTAAGAAATGATATCTGATAGATATATTCTTTGTCCTTGAATGCATTACCAGATTCTTTGAAATATTTATTGCACTTGTATTATCATAGAAGATAGAGATAGGCTCATCACACATCACTCCTATATCATTCAATGTTTGCTTCATCCATAGTACTTGTGTGCAGCAAGATGCTACTACTATGTACTCAGCCTCTGTAGTGGATAAAGAGACTGAATCCAATTTCTTTCTTAGCCATGAAACAAACCTATATCCAAGAAAGAATGCACCACCACTTGTACTCTTCTAGTCATCTACACAACCAACCGAATCTACATTAGTGTAAGCACTTAAAGTAAAATCAGTATCCTTAGGATACCACAAACCATAATCTGGATTCCCTTTTAGATATCTAAATATTCTTTTCTTAGCTGTAACATGTGTTTATTTGGGTTCTTCTTGAAATATGGCAACCAAAAATACTGCATGCATGATATCCAGTCTAGTAGCAGTAAGATATAGTAGTCCACCAATCATAGATCTATACTTGCTCTGATAATCTTTAGGAGATTCATCATCCTTACTTAGTTTGCATCTAGTCACCATAGGGGTACAAACCGGTTTGGAGTCATCCATTCCAAACTTCTTCAGTAATTCTTTAACATACTTTGATTGTGAAATGAATATACCCTTATCAGTTTGATTCACTTCAAGTCCAAGGAAGAAATTCAACGCACCAATCATAGACATTTCAAACTCTTTTTGCATTTCCTTTGCAAATTTCTTGCACATACCCTCATTTCCTCCAAAGATAATATCATCAACATACACTACTATCAAAATTTTGTTTCCTTCAATCTTGAAATAGAGATTACTATATGCGGAGCCTTTGCTAAACCTTTGCTGAGTTAAATACTTGTCCAACCTTGCATACCATGCTCTGGGAGCCTGTTTAAGTCCATATAGTGCCTTTTTCAATTTATAAACCATGTCCAGTTGATCTGATAATTGAAATCCCTCCAGTTGTTCCATGTAGACCTCTTCTTCCAATTCTCCATTTAGGAATATAGACTTAACATCCATCTAGTATACCTTGAAATATTTGTGACTAGAGAATGCCAAAAACATTTGAATAGCCTCCATTCTTGCCACCGGGGAAAATGTCTCATCAATGTCTATTCCTTCAGCCTGTGAATAACCTTTGCACACAATCCTTGCTTTGTTTCTTACTACTTCACCATTCTCATTCAGCTTATTCCTGAATACCCATTTTGTACCAATTATATTCTTGTTTACTGATCTAGGAACCAATTCCCATATTTGATTTTTCTCTATATGCTGTAATTCTTCTTTCATTGCTCTAACCCACTTTTCATCTTTGCATGATTCACACACTATTTTAGGTTCTATCTTGGAAAGTGGACACAAATTTATCTTAGTTGCTGCCACTTTTCTTCTTGTCATTACACCTTTTCCTTTGTCTCCAATTATCTGTTCTTCCAGGTGATTTTTTCTTTACATATTTTGGAGTCTTAGGAGCAGGTTCCAAAGCTTCTTCTTCTTCAATCTATTCTTCTTATTCCTTATTATTCTCTTTCTCTTGTCTGAAAACAAGTTCATTTGGTTCATTTTCACTTATTTCAATTGAAATATGCATATTTTCATCAACTTTTACATTTGCACTTTCAACAATATTTCTCAATCTTTTATTGTAGCATCTATATGCTTTGATTTTGGTTGAATATCCAAGGAAAATACCTTCATCACATCTTGCATCAAACTTCCCTAGATTCTCATCATCTCTTTTAATATAACATTTGCTTCCAAACACCTTAAAGTACTTAACAATAGGAATTTTTCCATACCACAATTCATAAGGAGTCTTTGTGCTGTTGCTTTTGATCTGAACTCTGTTAAGAATATAGACAACAATGTGAATTGCTTTTCTCTAGTATACCTCATGTACATTTTCCTCATTCATCATAGGCCTTGCAACTCCTTGAACTGTCCAATTGTTCCTCTCAACAACTCCATTCTATTGAGGATTTCTAGGAGTAGAAAGATGCCTCTTTATGCCATACTCTTCACAAAACATATTAAACTCATTGGAGGTGAATTCTCCACCTCTATCAGACCTTTAACATTTGATTTTCAAGTTCACTTCATTCTCTGCCATAGCCTTGAACACCTTAAATCTATCTAGAGCTTGAGCTTTCTCCCTAAGAAAGCTAACCCATGTCATTCTAGAATAATCATCAATGAAAAGCATAAAATACCTGTCACCATTAAGACTTCTTGTTCTTGTAGGACCACAAAGGTCTGTATGAATCAATTCCAACATCTCGGTAGTTGATTGTTCTTTTCCTTTAAAACTACAACTTGTTTGTTTTCCTAGCTGACAATTTCTGCAAACAACATTGGTAGGCTTTGTGATTCTTGGCAAATCCTTGACAGCTTCTCTTGAACTAATCTTGATTAGGTTGTCAAAGTTTACATGTCCCATCCTTTGGTGCCATAGCCAACTTTTATTAACTTGAGACACAAAACACTGACCATCAACACCCTTAAGCTGATAAATGTTTCCATATGTTCTTCTTACTACAACTACCATAGTTCCAGACCCTTTTCTGATCTCACAAGTATTATCCTGAAACACAAGCTTAAATCCTTTGCTACACATTTTTCCAACACTCAAGAGATTATTCCTTAAGCCCTTAACATAATAGACATCATCAATATTGTGTTTTCCATCAAAACTAATTGTTCCTTTTACAACAATCTTTGCACCCAAATCATCTCCAAACATGACTAATCCTCCATCATACTTTTCAAGTTTAGTAAACTTACTTTTGTCTCTAGTCATATGATTTGAGCAACCACTGTCAATTACGCAATAGTCTTTTTATTTTATAGCATGGAAGGAAGAAACCAGCTTACCTTCCATCTCTTCCTTCTTTTTTTCCAGACCACATTCCCTTGCACATCTTCCATGGTTAGTAGAAACTGATTTATTGTCTAAGGATAGAAACATGCATTCATCTTTATCATCCTCAATATCAGATTCATCATAAAGAATTCTAACATCTTCTCTAACATAATACAATTTCTTGAACTTTTTGTCTTTATTGTCTTTGCTTTTCTTGTGTATGGCTCTATTTGGACATCTTGAAGCATAGTGATCAATATTTCCACAATTGAAACATTTAAAAGGTAACATACCTTTGTACTTTCCGATACCTTTCTTCAGTTTCCTTGTAAAATTTGCTTCCAACTCCTCTAAACTTTCACCATCTAGATCATCTTCTGACTTTGTGGCTTTGAAGGCAGTTTCTAATTTCTTCTTTTCTTTTCCAAATTTCCTCATTTCAAATGCGGTCAAGGTGCCAAATAGTTGTTCTCTAGTGAATTTCTTTGGATCATAAACTTCCTCAATGGTTGAGACCTTTTCACTATAGCTCTCTGATAGGGTCATCAAAATATTCTCCATTACATCTTCATCTGTCAGAGTATCTCCTTGATTTTTGACATCATTTATTGCACTGTCAACCCTTTGAAAGTAGCTTGCTATGTCCTCACCTTCTTCCATTTTCAAGTTCTCATATCTGTGCTTAGCTGTTAACTTCTTTGATAATTTGACTCTATCATTTCCTTCATAGACATCTTTCAACTTTTCCCAAACTTCATAATCAATTCCCAATGAAATAAATTTTGTTAGCTCAGTCTTAGATAAAGCACTATAGATTGCATACCTTTATTTTTAATTTTCTTCCTAGGTAGAAATCTCATCTATAGAAGAAGGACCACTTTCTAGCTCAACATATTTTGTCTCAACAACTTTCCAAGTCTTGTAGCCAAGAGAGATTAGGTAACCTCTCATCTGCACTTTGAAGTGTAGATAACAAAAATCAAACAAAAGAAACACTAGATTTATGTGGAAAACCCAATAAGGGAAAAACCACGGTGAGGATTAACTCACAATATAAGAGTAATTGCAAAATTGTTTACAAAGAGGATCACTGCCCAAGATAGGACTCACTGTCCAAATGGGAGGCTCACTATCTACAGATAAAGAAAGATAGAAAGAAGAATATTACACATAAAATTATCTCAATGCAACATAAGATCCACCACAACAACTTGCACACATCCGCAACCTTGATCAAAGAATTACAAATGCCATCAGATCATTGCTTTCAGGAGTCTAACACATTGAAGCCCTCGTTGCCTTTGTTCACTTTCATACAATCTCTCACATCTACCTTTCTTCTCACACTTGTGGCATTCAATCCTTAAAATCCTGTCTTGCATTTATACCATCTTCAACCTTAGAAACTTTCTCCAATGTTGGCTACACACTCTTCATTTTACAAGTTCAAATTAGGTCAGAAATTCAACATTCCTATGGTGGATGAGCATGAGAGCAGACCAAACCAACACTTAACCAAGACCCAAAAAAACATCTTGGATCAATCACATGCTTCCTTAATTGATACTTATCCTTCGCATGATGTGTAAACACTAGGTCAGCCAAACCTAATGAAAACACCAATGAAATTTGAAGTGCACGCTTCTATAACAAGAATATAGCATGCTTCACCATACATTGGAACACATCTTAGATGCCTTCATATTCATTCATGGCTATTGCAACAACCTTCATACATAGAAAACTTTCCATCAATCCATCCAAACTATACAGACACACAAAGTAACTCTGAAATTAGTCTTCCAGAGCACCAAACCACAAACATTTTTGATGGAAAATAGATAACACCATTACAAGCCTTATTATAGATCCACAAGACTTGAAACAAAGCAGTGGAGGACTGCGGAGCAAATACATTTCTCCCAGTCCATAAAAAAAAAACTCTACTAGACCAGTTCACAAACCGATGAACTCATCTTTCACTCTACATCAAACCAGAAGCTATATTCCAGGATATGTCACCCAAGGATGTCCTTAAACAACACTTCAGATCCACACAAGCATAGGATCAACACAAAATAAATGCGGAGCATATGCTAGAGCACATTCTGAGCACACACAATTCTATCTTTACTATTTATTAATTTTCTCAAAAACACTTGGTAACTCATCATATCCGCACACCTGTAACACCATAAAGATAGCTCCATGTACTCACAACATCTCTACAGTATCTCAACTATACATGCACAACCTGCAATCACTTGTTTCCTTTCTCTGTAACAACCTATACCGTGTTTACATCAATGACAACATTAATGACAACACCACCATACTCATTCATACTTGCAACAAAAAACCCCTTGTTTGATAATGATGATGAAAATAGCTTTTTTGATCAATAGGAATATGACCCAAATGATGATAATAAGAGTCTTGTGGATCAAGACAAAATACCTCAATCCTTAGATGACATTGACTTAAGAAATTTTTCCACAATCTTTAGTAACCCATCCATCAATCTTTAATACCAAGAATTATCTAGTGCAAATTATATTGCTAATCCTTAACAAATATCCATTGGTTTTCCTTCTATCACCTTTGACAAGGGAAAACCATATTTATTCCAGTACCTCCTTTAACTCTAGTCCATATTCCAAATTTCCCCTTCAGAAGAGTGCCTTGTAGCCTCCACCTCCTATCCCAATCATTCATCCTCCAAACCATTACAATCCATACCTTTCCAATCCAAAAATCTATGCAATAAAGTCACCTTTAGGGACTTTATCCATTGAGTAATAACAAAGGCTCTTAAGACCCAATGCACAAACAAAGTTATGCCATCCCACCACATTGCTAATCCTATGCCATCTAAATATTTTGTTGATTTAATAATTCTCAATCCCAAACCTATCACATGCTTCAAATATATTAAGTCCAACATCCATGAAAATAAAAATCCTTATCCCATCCATGTGAACAACTCAAGAGTCCCTTTGTGGAATAATCTCTAGCAATATTAAATATCAATCCTCCCTCATTTCATCCAAGAAAATTTGCATGTGCCAAAAAATTACTTTAAAACATGGCCAAATGTACCCTATCCTAAATAAAAATCCTATCTATGATCAAGAAATCCTAGATCAAGAACCATAATGCACTCCATAACCTATCAAGATCACTCAAGATATTCTTATCCAAAATCCTTATTGCCATGCCAAAATCTTGTCCATCCAATAATTTCCCATCCTTATCCAAAGTCACATTTTTTTATCCAAACAATTGGATCTATATCAAGAGAAAGGTACAAATAATGATAAAAAAACCCCAACACAAATGAAGATCAAGTTATGTACACACTCCCCATATATGATCATGACATCCAAGCCAATTCGATATTTCATCAAGATCCTATTTATGATCATGACATCCACGCTTTTACAATCTTTGATAAAGATCCTATGTATGATCAAGAAACCCAAACTGATCCCCTCATCCACCTCTATTCCATTTATGATTATAAAATTAAATATTATCCTATCCATTCTCCAACAATCTCCATTTCCCAAGATGAGATACTTGCCTCCTTTAAACACATAGATTATCAAATAAATGACATTGATCACATCAAACATATATGATAAAATAAATAACATGGATCACATCAAACATGAGATAGAAAAGATAATATGCATCATATAATTTACATTCCAAATGATGAAACAACAAGTATGGAGAAGGAGAAAGCCCCAATATCTTACCAAATAGGATTGTTCATTTTTGTTAAAGAAATATTTCTCATAGTAGATAAAATATAAATGATTGATGGTTCCCAACTACACAAAGCTGGCTTAGCATATTGTTTCCAAAACAACAAATATCCTAGCACAAATAGAATATATCAAAACATGTAGTATCAATAAAAAAATTACGCTTGCATGAACAAGATATTTTAGAACCAATACACTTTTGTTCAAATCCTAGTTAGCAAGGCCTTGGTTATTCATCAATTCAAAAATATAATGATGTTAATAGTACCTTGATGATTGTTGGCCTCCTACAATGATTTTAATAACTAAGCCTTTACAACCATGACTCAGAGATTGGACATCTAACCTGAATAGCTATCTCAATCATCATGAAGGTGCATTTAAATTGTCAACCCAGGGATGTGAATTTGAAATGGGCCAACACAGTATGTGCACTAGGAACTCTCAAGTAGCCATTTCTATTCTATAGCTAAGCAAAACAATACTGAAAGTAAATTGCTTGAAAAGGAAATAAAGCAAATGTTAAACATCAACCAACAACTATACGAAGCTGAAATGCATAATAGGAATAAAATATTTGAGCAACAAACAAGAAACTACTTTGTCTACTTTGGCTGGAGGAATAGACACATAATGAACTTCTAGTGGCTGCAGGAACAGTTGATGCCAGCTTTCTAACCAAGTACTAAATAACAAGTAATAATAAACTAATGCTAAACTAATAAGACTGATTACTAACCAAGTGGGTCCACTTAGATAAGTATCCACTAAACTAATAAGAAATCAAATGCTCAAACTTAGGACTTTATTTCATTCATCGTAAATCATGCATACAAAGAGTAATGCATTGAAATTGGAGAATGAGAGTACAATGTCAAATCGTGCAACCTTCTGAAGAAGGAGCATCAAATCATTATTTATATTACAGCTAAACAAGGCGGTCAAATCCACGACTGGGAGGACGCCATTTAAGGAAAATAGGGGAAAGTGGAGCGATGGAAGTTACACATGCATGGAATCCAGTCAGACATGCAAGTCAGACACAAACTCAACACAACAGTAATGCCCATGCATGTTCAATCATTATGGTCCACTGCAAGGCGGTTACATTTAGTTTTGCATGAAGAATCTTTGCTACTAGCTGCCTTTGACTTGGAGCGATTCCTCAACTGGATGTTATGGAGCATGACCAACTAGTGGTGTCTTCCTCAACTTAGCACATTAAATTTGCATGTCAAGGTCAGTACGCATAATGACTACACATCTATAACCACTCTAAGAAACACATATTAACCACATGCAAAATCAATATAGATAGTTCACATATTATGCCAAATGTCATTGAAACTTGCAGAGATAGGATAATATCAAATGCCAATGGTTTGATAGAAACATTATGCCAATACAAACACTTAAACATTAAAGTTCATGACATCTATGAGAAAATAGACTATAGTTTCTAACCAAAACTAGACCAAAAATTAGGCTCATCACTCCCCCCAACCTAACGTTTTGTTGGTCCTCCAGTAGGGGAAGAGTTGTTCTTCTGCTTGGTCAAAGCTCTAAAATTTGGAACTGAGAGCTACCTGACATTAGTGACTGCAGTACGTGAATCAAGGTCCCAATAGAATCCTCCCACTCTGTCAAACCTGTTCCATCTTTGCCTCTCTGTAGCAACGTCATTCTAGTAAAATCTAAAGTTTGGCATGGGCCACATGAGCATGGGTGGCTAAAAAGTCAGGGGAAGCCAATGTCAACCCTGTGTTCTCCCAATCTCAATATACCTCTCAATTATTTTTAATGCTGCAACATAATTGTGGATGAAATTAGGCTCATCCTATTTCAGTTCATTAGTCAAACTATTCCATCTCTGGGATAAACATCTCCTGATGGTCTCCTCCTTTGCTACAATTTTTACCTCATACTCAGTGTAAGCTGTCTCAATCCAAGGCATAATCCTATTGCCATAGCTTGGTTTGAACAACATTCTGTGCCATTCTTTGTAAATGTCCCTTGGGTTACTCGATTCAACTCTAACATGCAAAGGGATATTAGATTCCAATTGTTTATAGGGACCATGTTGCTGACCCCAACTAATTTCATTTTGTACCCAAGACATAAATGCTCTCAATTGAACATCCCCAACATACAACAAGAGATTCCAATCATGGTCTTTTGTGACAACATAATTATGTAAATAAAATTCACATAGTAAATTCTTCATTTCAAGGGAGACAATCCTATAAGCATTGAAGAATTCCATGGGGGTGTCAATAGAAGGATTCAAACCTGAGGCAAGTATTGAAATCTTAAAAGAGAGATACTTCTCTCTCAGGAGTAGAGCATAGACCCTTGGAGGATCTCTACATTCCATAATCTTTGGTGTTAAAGTTGCCATATCATCTACCCTCTGCTTCAGGGTGGAAATTTATGCATCTTTATCCTTAATTTCCTCATCCTTCTTTTGAATTTCCTCCAATTTTTATTTTTTCCTTTTTCCATTCTTCCTCCCTTCTTTGTATTTCTCTCCATAAATTCAAAATTGCTGCATGTATTGTTAAATTAGGAGGATTATGAATGCCTACCAGTCTTTTTGTTGATGGTGGCTCTTCATATGGCACTATTTGCATGGACTCAGGATGTCCAGTTATCTTAGGCTGCAAGGGTACTATTTCTTCTTCCTTTTGCTGCAGGGACTCTTGTTCTTGTTGTGGCCATAGAAACTCCTGCCCCAGTTCTGGCTATTGCTGCATGACTTCTTGCTCATGCTGCAGGACCTCTTGCTCATGCTACAGGAAGTCCTGATTTTCCTCCAATTCTCCTGCAATGTTAGCAAAATCAACCAATGTTATATTTGTTGCTCTCTTAAATATGTCTTCTTCTTCTTCAACATTCTCTTGCTCCATTGGAGCTTCAAGGTCCTCATGTGACATCTCACTAGGTTTAGGGCTTTCCTGCAGAGGCGTATCAATCGCAGGCTTGATTGGTCTTGATTTCCTAGGAGGTCTCTCAGGTTTTCCTTTGGTTGCAGGATGAACAGTATCAACCTTCCTCTTAGAACTTGGCACTTTTATTTCTACAGGTTGTGTTTTAGCCTTCCCTTTTTTCATTTCTACCTTTCTCTATTGTGCCCTAGTTTTCATGAGGGTTTCAAGTGGAACTTCATCATCAGAATCCGAGGAAGAGCTTTCATTTTTCTGAGTGCTATGTTCCAGAAGAACTAATTTCTATAGCTTCTTCTGCTATAGGAGGATTCACACTAGAGCTAGTTCTAGAAGTTGAAGTGCTAGGAATGGCTTCAACCGTGCTTACTCTCTTGCTAGATTGACGGGATTGAGGTATAGCCCTAGGTGGTAAGTGCTCAACATTGACAAAATCTTCCTGATGATAATTTTGATCAACATTGATAAACTCTTCCCAAGTCATTCCAGATACATCATGCAAATACTTTTCAACTAGCAATTTAATCAAGCAATGGTGGGAAACAAAATTATCCCTACCTTCTTGGGTCTCAGCTGCCATGATTGAGAGAAGATTGTACAAAACGTTGGGCACATTCATCCTCCTTCTGTGCCTCATGTGGTTCAAAATCTTGAAGTGGATAGAATGAAAATTTGACTGGTGACCCTCACAAGTGATGTATTTGATAACATACACAACTATTTGCTTCCACGACTCAGGCATAGACAATCTCTTTGCACCCCGTTTATCTATGCTCAATGGGGGTCGTTTGGCTTTGTGAATTCAGCCCTAGCTAACCTAGCATCTCTAGAAGTAGGGTAATTTTCACCATCAGTAGGTAACCCTGTAACCTCTGCAATTATTTCCTCTATTTCCACAACTTCTAACCCTTTTATTGTGGCTTTTCCTTCTGAAAATGTCTAGGAAAATTTGAGGGCAATGCCTTCATCAAAACCATCCAACTTCAAAAAGTAATCTATCCATCCACAATTTTGAAATTCGGCCAGGCATTGTGCATCTTGCAATAAAATATCATGCACTATGGGTTAATTTTGAATTAACCCACCTCCCATTGTCTACAATCAAAAAAATGCTCAACAACTTCTTTCCTGCAATTCCCCTTTTGAAAATCAAATGCACTTCCTTGCAGTGTCTGCTAAATTCGAGGACCAACTTGCTAAATTTCTAGTGCCAATGTCGATTGAATTTCCTTTCTTTTTTCTTTCCTTTTTGCTTGCAATTCAAGATTAGGACATGGCAATAATGACAAGAAAATGAGTGATAAAAGGAAATTATGATAGGAAGAAATGATGGCTGCAGTTATTGTCCTTCACACATGCAAGTCATCCTTTCACTCAGATTTCAAATCAGCTCATTTTTAAATTTTTGATGCAGCCTAATATGGTTTGACACATGGGCAATAAATTTATAAAATATTTTCATCTTTTTCATTCCCCTCCCCCAAACCTAAATTTGGACATGTGTCTACACATGCGAGATGGGAGTGGTGATGCGACAGGGAATGATGGCATTTTATGCAAACGTCTATATTAACGTACAACAATTAAATGAATGCACTTAAAAGATGATTAAAGATAAAAATTAATGTGCACATACCTGAATGTGTGGAAGATTTGCTACAAAGATCATGGATAAAGTAACGCTCACCTTGTTGGAAAATAAATTGAGCAATAAATGAAGTGAAATGAGGTGAGGTGGAATGAAGTGATGGAAGATAGAGAAAGGTGGTGATGGATGGGTGGATGGGTGGATAACAAAGAAATGGATTTCCACGTAAGTGAAAGTATTTATTATGAAAAGTACGTACCTCAATTAGGCTGAAGGAGGGACACTAGGTCCATTGCCTTCATCTGCAGGAAGCTCCAAGTGCCGGGTGAATTGCTGCAGGAACTCTTCTTTAGAAGCTGGCTTATGATATAATTTGAGGCGATGATCGTTGACAAGTAATTTGAACCTGACAGGGTTAATAGTGGTGAGTTGAACAACTCCATTAGGAAAGACCTCAACAACTTCATATGGTCCTAGCCACTTTGTTTGCAATTTTCCTGCATTGTCCTAATATCTTGAATCATAGAGCAAGGCACAATTTCCTAGTTTGAACTTCTTATCCTTGATAAATTTGTCATACCACTTGATCCTCTAATTTTGCACTACTTCTGTATGTTGCAGGGTTGCTCTTCTTATCTCATCCAAAGCATTTAGCTACATGATTCTTTCTCTCTGTGCTTCAGAAATATCCATCCCTAAATCCACTACAGTTCGTAGAGTCTTATGTTCAAATTTAATTGGCAACATAGTTGTCTTTCCATACAACAACTCAAATGGGGTGAAGCCAGTAGTTGTTTTCCAGGTTGTCCTATAGGCCCAAATAACTTCTAGTAATCTGTTTGCCCAATCCTTTCTATGAACAACTACTGTTTTAGTCAGAATGGCTTAATTTCTCTGTTGGTCACCTCAACTTGGCCATTAGCCTAGGGGTGATAAGGATTAGACTTTCTATGCCTTATGTTATACTCATTAACTAGTGCTGCAACAAGAGTTGATGTGAATTGAGCACCTTGATCAGTCACTATTTCTCTTCAGACTCCATATCTTGTGAAAATATCCTCATAAAGAAATTATGTAACTTTGTTATCTCTTGCATGCTTCATGGCCTTAACTTCTACACATTTTGTTACATAATCAGTGCATACTAATATATAAGACTTACCATTTGATGGAGGGTCAACTGGTCCCACAAAATACAATCCCCACTTGTTAAAGGGAGTGATTACTATTTGAGGGAAAAGTGGCATCTCATCAGATTTGGTTGGTCTACCCATTCTTTGACATCTATCACATTTTCTGGTATACCTTCCTACATCCTTGTGGAGTGTTGGCCAGTAATACCTTGTGTTTAAAACCTTTATTGCTATCCTCTTGGCCACAAAGTGTCCTCCACGTGGTTCATTGTGACGTGCATGCAAAATGTCATATGTCTCCTCTTCTCTCACACATCATCTCATGACATGGCCAAGTCCAGTATAAAACAAACAAGCAACAATCCAAGAGAAAGGAAAAGATTTTTCAATGAGTACCCTTTTCTCTTTTGGGAGAAGTGAGAAGGAAATCTACTTGTAACCAAGTAATTGGCTATGTTAGCATACCAGGGTATTTGTACACTGAGAGAGAATAGATGCTCATTAGGAAAAGAGTCATCTATGGGATGATTGTCTTCTAATGTGGTTAGCCTTGAAAGAAAATCTGCAACAACATTGGCCTTCCGTGGTTTATCCACAATGGTTATATCGAACTCCTGCATAAAAAATAACCATCTTGCTAATCTACCTATGATCAAAGGTTTATTCATGAGATACCTAATGGCTACATGATCAGTGTGCACAAAGATTTCGTAGCCCATTATGTAATGTCTTGAATTTGTTTAGTGCATTGATTACTGCCAGCATCTCTTTCTCTGTCACTGTATAATTGAATTCAACTCCTTGAAAATTTTTGCTAACAAAGTAAATAGCATTTTCAACAGCTCCCTCTTTCTATCCTAAGACTGCTCGTACGGCATAATTTGATGCATTAGTGTGGATGTGGAAAGGAAGCTCCCGATTGCGTCCCTTGAGTATAGGAGCATGAGTCAAGGCTTCCTTCAAGTTAGAAAATGCCTTGTCACAAGCTTCAATCCATTGAAATTCAACATCTTTCATGAGAAGGGTATACAATGGTGCTGCTACCTTGCTGAAATCCTTGATGAATAGCCTATAATATCCTGCATGACCCAAGAAACTCCTAACATCCTTCTGTTTTGTTGGTGTAGGAAGATTTGTGATTACCTTAATTTTTGCAGGATCTACTTGAATTCCCTTGTGGGAGATGTAGTGGCCAAGAACTACACCCTCTTGCATCATCATGAAGCACTTATCACTATTTAAGGACAAGTTTTGGTCTTTACATCTCTGTAGGAATCCTAAGATTTTATAATGCTTGATTAAAATCAACACCATAAGTGGTGAAGTCATCCATATAAATCTCCATGCAATCATGAGAAATGTCTTCGAATATGCTAATGACTTCACTCTAGAAATTTGCTGGTGCATTGCACAAGCCAAATGGGAGTACTGAATAGGAATAGGTCCCCCATGGACAGGTAACTGTGGTCTTCTCCTGGTCTTCAGCTGCAATTTGGATCTGGTTGTAGCCATTGAATCCATCTAGAAAAGAGAAGTATTACTTTCCTGCAAGTGTATTCAAAACTTGATCAATAAAAGGTAAAGGAAAGTGATCCTTCTTGGTGGCAGCATTAAGTTCCCTATAATCAACAGAAACTCACCATTTTCCTCCTTTCTTGGGCACAATCACTAATGAAGACACCCATTGACTATCTAAAATGGGGTAGACAAATCATGCGTCTAGCAATTTCTGCAGTTCTCCTTTCACAATAAATCTTAGTGCAAGGTTAATTATTCTTTGTGGCTGTCTTACTGGAGTGCAATCATCTCTGATATAAATTTAGTGTGTACAAATTTTAGGATCTAGTCCCTTCATATCATGATAATCCCATGCAAATGCATGTTGATGGGTCCTCAATAGGCTTGCTAAAAATAATTGTTGCTCTTCATTCAATTTACTATTAACATTCAAATATTTTCCCTTTGACACCTGGACTTGTGTAGTTAACTCTATCATGGATGCTTCATTAATACATGGTACCTTTAGTTCATACGAAAAAAAAAAATGGAACATACCTATTGCTGTAGGAAGTTTGTCTATAGGAAGAGTGGCTGTAGGAAGAACGTTTGTAGGAATAGTGGCTGTAGGAAGAGTAGGCAGAAGTGTCCTGACCGGAGTAGAAGATGATACTTCCTCCACTTCATAATGATTCTGAATGAGATTATCCAACACTTCATCTTCATCTTGGAGTTGCATGAAAGAGCTTCTACCTAGCATCATAAGTTGCACCACAAAATTAACTTCCTCGGCCTCTTCACAAACATGGGGCCAAACGAGATTATCTTCACCATGAGATGGCTAAGTAGGTGGATACATAACAAAATTTTTAGTACTCATTCCATATAAAATGGTCATGTCACTTGATCGACATCCAATGTATGCATCTGTAGTTTCCAACCAAGGCCTTCCAAGAATGATGGGATATCCGCCTAGTGTAGCCTTAGGAGAAAGAATCATTAATTCTGCTAGGTATTTATAGGAATCTAGAACTACCATAAGATCCTCCACTACACCATTAGGCTTAACTTTGATCATTACATTTATTGCAGCCCCTAAATCAATCAGAGCATTCTTTACTTTGATCCCGTTTATGAAAACTGCTACCACAGGACTGCCTGGGTCATTATACTTGGGAATAGTCACTTTTCCCAACATGATATCAACTAGCTGGCGCACCACGTGAACTGTAGTTGGGTCTTTCTTTTTCCTACCTGGATTCTTGAGACAAGCTTCCTTGATTGCTTTGTCGTAGATTGGAACATCCTTTATGGCTTGAAATAGGGGTATCTAAACACATATATGATTTAGCTGATCCAGGATGTCAAAAGTGGTATCCTCCTTTTATTCTTTCTTCTTGGCAACTTCCAATCTCTGAGGAAATGGTGGTTCTTGTTCAGTCTGCTTGACTTGAACTAGTTCAGGATTTTTAGGTACACTTGGATGAATGGGATCATTCAAAGGTTCCTCTTCCTCTTCCATAGGAAGCTCGGTGATAATGGGCTTGGAAGGGGTTGGTATAGTAGTTCCTGAACGCAAATGGATATCACTTACACTCACAACATATGCAGGGAATTGATTTGAATCAACAAAGTATATAGGATGTTGCTGTGGTTTGTTATTAGGATTGGGTGTGGGATGAGCTGGTAGTTGAGTAGGTTTAGGTGCATTTGAGCTTGGATTAGCAGGTGGAGGCATTAGAGAAGACTGTTGGGGATGAGAAGGTGGCTACATGTAACTGGTTGTCTGAGTAGACCATTGTTGTCCTCCTCTCCATTGATTTGTTTGCTGCCAATTTCTTGGAGGTGGTTTCCAGTGCCCTTGAAATTGCTACCAATTCCCTTGAGGTTTTTGCCACTAAGGTGGAGAGCCCTGATGACTGGACCAAGCATTTGGAGGGTTGCTCCAAGGCGGTGGTGGATATCCTCCATAACTAGATGGATATGGGAGCTGCAATTGGTTACCAGATGAATAGGAATTAAAATATGGCCCAACATAGGATAATGGATCCGGTGGCATACCTTGTCTTGGAGCCCAAGGCTTCCTTTGTGCAACATAGTAGACTTGGTCTTCTTCAATCTGAATTGGCTTGAACTCAGGTGAAATCTTCTTTCTTTTAAGATTAGCTACCATCTTACATCTGTAGTCCTTCTTTTGTCTGCAGTGAGGGAAATGCTCTGTCAACATTGCCTCTTCCTCTTCTTGCTTCTTCTTGGCCTGAAGTGTATCTAGCTGAGTAGCTAGATTATTTATAATATCTTGCTTGAAGTATGCCAGCAAATGAGTAATCTCCATTCTTGAAACTCCACTAGTAGTTGAATTACTCATGGAAGGTTGATAAGTTGTCCCTTTCTTTGAGGCTTCCCTAGAGTAATTCTGACATATTTTCTTGATATCATCCCAAGGAACTTGAGTGATATCTCCTCCTCCCATAAGATCCAAGGCATCAGTGCAGTTGTCATTGATTCCTCTCAGAAAAAAGAAACTTTTGTGAGTCCTCATTAAGTGCACGGTGTGGAGATTTTTGTAGGAAAAACAAAAACCTTGCAATGTAGTCTTCTAGGCTCTCATCTTCCTTCTACTGCATCCTGAAAATGTCACCTCCTCTCATGTCACTACCCCTACAATATTCTTTGTATTTCTCAAGGAATTTTGTTTTCATGTCTTCCCAAGTTTCCACAGTATCTCTGCCTATGCTCATGAACCATCTTAATGCATCTTCTTTCAAAGTGGTAGGAAATAAGTTAAGCCAATGGGAATTAGTATTATAATCATAACTCTTGCAGAGTATGTCAAACTCAAATAAGAAGGTATCAAGATCTTCTGTGACAAGTCCATAAAACTTTGGGAGTGTTGAAGTAGGGATATTCTTGATGTTGTCAACTTCATTTTGATGGGCAATGGGGAAAGGAAAAGCTATTTGGTTAGGTTTGCTCCCACTTGCATCACCCATGCTTGCTTGTTGTGGTTCCAAAGCAAGGGGGTTCTCAAGCTAATTTCAATCTTTAGAGGAGACCTCAGAACTAGTTAGATCATGATATGCATCAACAAAGGGGTGTGGATCTTCTTCTTCTGGTAGATTTTGATATTCAACTAGCTGGAATGGATTAGGATTGTTAGGAAGGAATTTCCCATAAGCATCCCTTCTCCTTCCTCTATGCATGCAGTATTACTCACTATCAGTCAGCTCACACAAAAAATTGGTAACGAATAAGGGGGGTCATTACTTCCTAAAAGAACAATTTCGAGAAACATTACAACAAGAAAAACTAACAATGACTCCAAAAGACTCCCTAGTTTGACACCATCCCCAACAACGGTGCCAAAAATGTTGGCCTCCTACAATGATTTTAATAACTAAGCCTTTACAACCATGATTCAAAGATTAGACATCTAACTTGAATAGCTATCTCAATCATCATGAAGGTGCACTTAAATTGTCAACCCAGGGACGTGAACTTGAAATGGGCCAGCACAGTATGTGCACTAGGAACTCTCAAGTAGCCATTTCTATTCTATAGCTAAGCAACACAATACTAAAAGTAAATTGCTTGGAAAGGAAATAAAGAAAATGTTGAACATCAACCAACAACTATGCTAAGCTGAAATGCATAACAGGAATAAAAGATCTGAGCAACAAATAGGAAACTACTCTGTCTGCTTTGGTTGCAGGAACATACATAGAATGGACTTCTAGTGGCTGTAGGAATAGTCAATGCCAAATCTCTAACTAAGTACTAAACAACAAGTAATACTAAACTAATTCTAAACTAATAAGATGGATTACTCACCAAGTGGCCCCCCTTAGATAAATATCCACTAAACTAACAAGAACTCAGATGCTCGAACTCAGAACTTTATTTCATTCACTGTAAATCATGCATACAAAGAGTAATGTATCAAAACTGGAGAATGAGAGTACAATGTCAAATCGTGCAACCTTCTGAAGAAGGAGCATCAAATCATTATTTATACTACAACTAAACAAGGCGGTCAACTCCACGACTGAGAGGACGCCATTTAGGGAAAATAGGGGAAAGTGGAGCAATGGCGGTTACGCATGCATGGAATCTGGTCAGACATGCAAGTTAGACATAGAATTGACACAACAGTAATGCCCATGCATGCTCAATCATTATGGTCCACTGCAAAGCGGTTATGTTTAGTTTGCATGAAGAATCTTTGCTGTTGGATGCCTTTGACTTGGAGCGATTCCTCAACTGGACGTTATGGAGCATGCCCAACTGTTGGTGTCTTCCTCAACTTAGCACATTAAATATGCATGTCAAGGTCAGTATGCATAATGACTGCACATCTATAACCACTCTAAGAAACACTCATTAACCACATGCAAAATCAATATAGATAGTTCACATATTATGCCAAATGTCATTAAAACTTGCAGAGATAGGATAATATCAAATGTGAATGGTTTGAGAGAAAAATTATTCCAATACCAACACTTAAGCATTAAAGTTCATGACATCTATGAGAAAATAGACTATAGTTTCTACCCAAAACTAGACCAAAAACTAGGCTCATCAATGATATCAGGGGAAACCTCATCTAATGCAAGAATCGACATAGGGGTCATGTTTAGTCCTTACCACAAGGTTTTTGTGAACACTCATCTCATCCACATGATATACCATCATTCCCAAATACTTGAACCCACCATTGGGACCAAAAAAAATGTAATAGGCAAAAGATAAAATTAAATGTCAAAAGCCAATGAATTCAAAAATCAAAGTGGACAAATGAAGTCAAAATAGATCCTGAAGAAAATTGGATTAAGCAAAGAAAATAATTTAAATATAATAGTTAATAAAAATGTGGATAAACATGGAAAAGGTCTCCTACAAACTACAGGTGTCCACCTCTTTCAAAATGGTCGTAAGGTGTATAAATGCATTGGTCCTAAACACAACCCAAATCCAAAATACAAAATACAAAATCCATCATTTTTCAACCCAAGTTTAGAAAAATAAAAAATCCAAAATCCAAAATTATAAATAATCCATCCACATCTACAATCCCCCTTCATAATTTGATATCTCACTTAAAATACAAAAATCCTAACTTACAAATCTACCACACCTTGAAATAGTACTTTATCATAAGGAGTCTAATAGAACTATATCATGATGTGTGCATTCAAGTTAGGCCAAAACTTGTATCAACAAGGATCATGATAACATCTGTGGGTTGTATGCAAGCATCATGATCCTAAGAAGGAATCTCCTTTATGTAGGCCACTATTGGAATATCAAGACACAAACATCTACATAAATAATACAAAATGAACTAGAATAGTTAATGATCATTTAAAAATTGATGGCAAAAAAAAGTAAATAAAAATAATTCATCCAATAGTGGAAACCATTCGTATGGTACTTTGGACAAGTACCATAATTAAAACCTAGAAAACATGCATTATACATAAAATAATTATATATGTGTACCATTACACTTGGGGGAATGTTTTTTCATCATCACACCTTTTTTCATGACATCACCATCTATTCATTCCACATCACTTCCATCCATCTTCCCTACCCACCTTGATATTGACATGGATTGGGAGCACAAACTCTTGACATGTGTATCCTTTGGCTACACCTAATATAACATCATTCCATTATATACATATCACTATCCAACCTCATATCTTGGAGAAAACATATTATTCCCATGTCACATAGCCCTTGGAGATCACATCCTAAATTATGCATCTAAAAATTCTTCTCTCTTATCCTCCATCCAATAAACCTCATGTATCCTATCCTGTACCTAATCATCCTCCCATACACCACCTAAGAAATCCTTTATTCTTTCATCCTAATTGTTAGATTTGGTTCTCCTTTTTCATCGATTCCAAGTATTTTTTTATCCAATTCACTATTTAATCCAATCCATATATCCTACAACCCCCATAATCCAATCAATCTTAAAAGTAGTCCACCCAAATCCAACAATCCTATTCCATGCAATATTGTTAAGCACTTTAGTGTATTATTAAAAAATACCTTGGTTTTGTTCCCAATTTTTCTATAAAACTAGATTCATTTTACTCAAACCATCATCATTGGGATAAATCATTCACAATCCTCATGTTGTTCTCATCATTAAGAAATAATCCTCATTTTTTAATTATCATTAATAATACTATCATCATCATCAATCAATCATTCAATTGGTTTCTAACTTGAATAGGGGCAACGACATGTTTGTATTTGTATTATTGTACATGCTTGTTGTCGTGCTTGTGTGTATTTTTGTTTGTTTGCATCTATCATAGTCTTTATAGTATAACACCATAACAATAGCATGGCATTCCATATCATGGTGTCCAATATCATATGTTTGTAGGTGAATTTTTTTTAAGTCAATCCATGTGTTGGATACATCCTCACTTTAGTATTTATAACTTAGTGCATAATATACATTACTATATTAAATAAAGGTTGCTCTCCTCATGAGTAACTGCAAACAACTGGGTCCACTTTTTGTGAAACAAATGATGCAATTCTTTTTCAAAAGGAACAAATTTTGGCAATACAATTGATGAATTTTTTTATAGAAGTTTTGGATGAAATTAAAATCCATTATAGATGACAATGTCTAGTTTTTAGATATATAATTTTTTTTACTATTGAACATATTTGTTCTATTTATTATTAATTTTTAAACAAAAGAACTGATAAATTTTTTAGAAGGAATGAACTTTGGCAATATGGTTGATAATTTTTTAATAGAATTTTTGCATGAAAATAAAATCTATTATAGACGACAATGTCTATTTCTAAAGTATGTATTTTTTTTTTCATTTTTAAATAAAAATCCTTATAAACGTCAAATGACATGTTAGTATTTTTTTAGTAACTTTTGATTTGTAATTTTTAATTATGACCAATCTAGACATAATTCTGTATATGATGAAAAAAGTTTCAAGTTAAAATTCTTTTAGGTCAAATTATGTTGGCCATACATGAGGGATTTTAAAAACACACCTTAGTTTGAGTAAAAAATAATTAAAAAGTACTTACTAAAAAATTACAAATATCTTTTAGTGCTTTAAGTTTTCAAATATGACCATTCTAGACACCATTCTCTAAATGATGAAAATAAATTTCATGTTAAAATTATTTTAGGACAAATTATGTTGGTTGTATATGAGGGATTTAAAAAAACACCTTAATTTGAGTAAAAAATTAATTAAAAAATACTCTAAAAAATTACACAAAAATATCTTGACCATTCTTCAACATCATATGTAATTTTTTACAAAATAATTTTAAAAATCTTTTAATTACTACTTATTTTTTTGGTCATACATGTGCATGTTTTGACCTTCAACATATCCTTTTAAAAAGATGATCTTTTTACATACTATACAAAACCAAATTTTATTATTTGGGTATTAGATTAAATTATATATTTTAAAACTAGAAATAAAATCCTACATTTCATTTTTTATACCATGTTAATATTCTGTGTAAGTGCTTTAAAGTTTTATCCCAACTATGACAATGTTTGATTTCGAGAAAAAAAATTCCACTTTTTAGTCAAAAAGTGGACTGATTTTCTTGCACATGCCCTCATGTCAGCATAAAAACACATTAAAAAATAATTTAATCATTCCCCATAATAAATTCATTATCCTCATTGCATTTATAATCGAGTTTCTTGCATCCATTTCTTTATTTTTCCTCCATTTTCTTCACATCTCTTCTTTCAAGAGGTCATACAATTTTTGCACGGATAACCTCTCAAGGGGGCATCATCCCTCTACATAGTCTACCATTACTTCTTGCACCAAATTTGGGTTTATAATCACTTTACTCATTTCTTCTAATTCATTCTTCTCATAATTTTCTTTTATATGAAACAATGTTACTTTTAACATCATCTCAAAAGAAGGGAAAAATATAAAGACTAAAATAATTCTCTTTTTATCATTATTATTATCCATCATTATAATTATTCATTTTTATTATCTATTAATCTATTATTATTTAATTAAATAATTCCTAGCTATTTAATTGATATGAGCTAATTTATCACCCATTAATAAATAAATAAATCAATAAAATTCATCTCACATTATCCATAAACATTTAGGTAACATTACAACTCGTTATCCATTAAATAAATTAAATAAATTCATAATTATCGTCTCATTAGTTAACTTCTTCATCAAAATATAAATTTTCTCATAAAAAATCTATTAAATGAATTAATAAAATTCACAATTATCCTCTCACGAGTTTAACTTTCTAATAAAGCTAGTAAATTCCTCATCAAATCCCACTAATTAATCCACCTCTCCTCATTAACTCCACTATTAGTGGAGTTAACTCATGGTTTATGATCAAGCATAGACCATCCATTTATTCCTCAAAAATATATAAATTCATCATCTCATTCATCATTTACATAAACAATCTCCAATACAATATTACATTATCAAATTTATCATCCACATAGGTTATGTTAACAATGATAGGACATGTAACATTAACCTTACAATCCTATGCCATTCATATGTCTCCATGTTTCTTGGAATGTGTTCTAGGGGACATGAGAGATATTCATTGAATTTTGGCATTTTTATAATTATATTTTAAAGAGATGATTTAATGTTGAGGGAGGTTACAAATCATTATGGATAAAGTCTCTCTCCTAGGCATCCACTTTGGGAATTTGTGAAATATCATGAGTGGGGTGCCAAAGTTTGGAGGGAAAAAGATGTTCATTGGTGTTCCATCGATAAGTTAAAGAGTCATTAGAGCATCTAGAAAGACATAAGTTGAAAAGGCTATGGGCTAGGTTCCCATCTCAAAGCCTTGTGAATTTTATTTAATATTTTATAATGAATTTAGGTTTTCCAAGAAGGGGGTGTGGGGTTTTGCAAGTGGTTTTGTACCTCTTGTTTTGGTTTACCATTTGTGGTTTTACCTTCCAAAAGTTCTATATATTGGAACCATTGGATGATAGTTTCATATTGAGTTATTTGCAGGTATCTAGGTGCAACTAGGTTGATCAAAGATCAATAATGGAGTGTATTATGGTGTATCTCTCTTGTGAAGATTAATAGTATACTTTTGCTCTTTTCTTATGTAATTTTTTTTCCCGAAAGGGTTTCTCCACATAAATTTGGTGTAATATTTTGTTTGCTTCACATTGTTTTCAATATTTGGTATTAGAGCTAATGATTTTGTTGAGAAGGGGATGCCTTTCTCTTAAGTGTTGAATGTTTTTTGGTTGTAGTGGAAGCTTTTGTCTTGTGGTATATTGCAGATTTGTGAAGAGGATTGTATACCATGAACTCTACCCTTTGTTAGGATATTGAGAAGTTCAATGGAACAAGCTAGGAGATTTGGAAATTAAAGGTGGGGGATCTCCTTGAGGAGAGAGATAAGAGGTTACTATTTTCATAAGAAAGTAAACTAGTTGCAATGTTTGATGAATATTGGAATAAGTTAGTCAAGAAGGCATGAGGAATCATTCATTTGTGTCTTATTGATTCCATCCTTTTGAATGTCTCCACACAAGACACCACATACACGTGGAATATTATACCTATGATATATATATCAAGCTAAAATTTTGTCTAACAAGTTGTATCTCTAAAGATGAAATATGGAAACTTTATTGTAAAACATTTAAATTATTTTAACATAATTATTAGTCATCTTGCATAATTAGATGTTAAATCAGAAGATGAAGATAAATGTATCTTGTTTTTTTGTTCTTTTCTCAAATCTTGGTAAAATCTATTTGTTGCCACAAGAAGTGGTAAAGTAGAGCCAAAGATGGAAACCATGATTTTCATACTACTTTTAGAGGGGATGAGGAGAAAGTATATGAATGTCGGCTCCCAATATTCTTTTCATGTGAGAGGTAGGTCCAAAGAGAAAGGGCCTAAGGGGATAAAAGAGGGATAAGTCTAAAGGACGTTCTAAAACCCTGAAAAGAGCAGAGTAAAGTGTTGGAATTATGGAAAAAGAGGGCATATGAATGAGTGTAGGAACAAGAAAAATAATGTTGATTCCTTGAGGGAAAGTCCTTCGATGATGATTCTGATGCTTTGTTTATTTCAACTAACTCTATTAATAATGATGATTGGTTTATTGATTCAGGTTGCTCCTACCACATGAATCCTCAAAAGGAGTGGTTTAGTACTTAAAAATAATATAATGGGGGGATGTTTTCCTTAGTGATAACAACATAAAGAATATTGTTGGTAAATCAAAGGTAAAGTTGTGTTTTAGTGATGGAAGGATTAAATCTCTTGATAATGTTTTTCATATTCCACCACTTGCGAGAAATTTACTTTTAGTATCCAAGTTAAATGATTTTGGAATGCATGCTATAATTGACAAGTTTTGTTGCAAGTTGGTAAGAGGGATTTTGGTGATAGCTAAAGGATCTTAGATAGGGACTTTGTTTAGGCTAAATTCCTCTACTTTGTGTAACTTTTCCAATGTAACTAACACTAAAAATGCATGTATGTTGTGGCACCATATATTGGGTAACATTGGTGAAAAATGACTTAAGAATATTCTATGTAAAAATTTGGTTGACGGTATTTATGATTATTCTATTGGTAAAAATGATTTTTCTGAACATTGTGTGTTTGGTAAACAAAATAGATCATCATTTTCTAGTGGATCTAATAAGACAAAGATTTTATTAGTTATCATTTATTTAGATGTATGTGGACCAGTGGATGTTGACTCTTTGGGTAAATCTTGGTATTATATCTCTTTCATTGATGATGTCTCAAGATACACTTGGATTTATTTTATGCATTATAAATCTAAAATTTTCACTAATTTTAAGGTATTTAAGGCCTTAGTTGAAAATAAATCATATTATAAGATAAAACTATTAAGATCTAAAAAATGGGGGTGAATATTGTTCCAAGGAATTTGATGAGTTTTGTAAGCATGCTAGTATTGTTTAAGAAAATACTACTCCTTATACTCCACAAAAAAATGGGGTAACAAAAATAATGAACAAACCTTGATGGAAAGACCTGGGAGAATTTTGAGTGGTGCTAATATTGATAGATGATTTTGGGTAGAAGCAGATGGCACTGCTTTTTATTTGAGCAATAAATCTTCTTGTTCAACTCTAGTTGATAAAACTCCTTATGAAGTGTGGATAGGTAGAAAGCCTTCTATTTCACATTTAATGATCTTTGGTTGTGAGTATTTTTTTCAAGTGCCTCAAGAGAAGAGATCTAAATTGAATCCAAAAGCACAAAAATCCATCTTCATTGGTTACAACAATAATGTAAGAGGTTATAAGATTTGGAATCCTCTAACCCATAAAATAATCTTTTCTAGAGATGGTGATTTTCAAAAAAATTAGAGCTTACTCTAGAGAAGAACAACCACAAGAGAAAGATAAAACAAAGACAACACACTTTGAGATAAATATTGAGAAGCAAAAAGTTTCACATGTGGAATAAAAATCAAACAAATTTGAGGATGATGAAGAAGAAGAGGGTTCAGAGAGTTTAGAGGATGTGTAGGATAAGCACATAGAAGAAGAAGAACAAGTAGAGAGCATTAATCCTACCATAATGAGGTTCACAAGGCAACCCAATACAATTAATAGGTATAGCCCACCTAATCTATGTTGTGTATTTTATTTGTCGAGTATTAACGATGAAATTAGATCTTTCAATTGGAGGAAAGTGAGTCCTGGTTGTAGGCCATACAACAAGAGATGATGAATTTGGATAGTTGTGACATATGTGATCTTGTTAGTTTTACCAAAGGAAAGATTTCCATTGGTTTCAAGTGGATATTTAAAAATAAACTTGGTGTAGACAATTGTATATAATCGGTTAGAGTGGTACACGACCAAAATAGTGGCTAAGGGCTACTCCCAGAGAGAGGGAGTTGATTTTGGTGAAATTTTATCTCTTGTTGCTAAATTAAATTATATTATATTCCTATTATATATTACTACTAATTTTGACTTTGAGATACATCAAATGGATGCTAAAACTAATTTCTTTCGTGGGGATCTTGAGGAGGAAATTTTTATGCAACAACCTGATGTTTTTGTTGTAAAAGGAAAATAACAATTGGTTTGCAAGTTGAAAAGATATTTGTATGGTTTGAAATAGTTACCCAGTATGTGGTACCAAAATTTTGATTCTTTTGTGTTAACTTTGGGTTTCTTAGGATCAAGGAGGATCATTATGTTTATATTAAGGTTATTGATGATTAAATTCTAATTATTGTATTGTATGTTGATGATATGTTGTTCATGGGTAAATAACAAGGTAATGATTAGGGAGCTCAAGACATAAGTTTCTAGAACATTTGATATGAAGGACTTGGGGGCTAAAAAATATATTATTGGGATGAAAATCAATAGAGATTGGGGTCACAAACATATTTTGTTAAGTTAGAGTAAGTATGTTGATACCATTTTGTAAAAGTTTAATATGCATGATTGTAAGCAAGTTAATATTCCATTTCTGGTTGGTACTAAGTTGAGCTTAGATATGTGTCCTACTTTTGATGATTATTTTGAGGATATGTATAAGGTTCCTTATGCTAGTTCCATTAGTAGTTTTATGTATGTAATGGTTTTCACTAGACCAAATATATCCCAAGTAATGGGAGTTCTAAGAATTTTTACGTCTAGCCTTGGTAGAGAGCATTATACTTTTGTTAAGAGGGTGTTTATATATTTGAAAGGTACTTTTGATTACTGTTTGTTTTATCATGGTATTAATTATGTGGTCAAGTCATTGGAAATTTAGGGGTTTGTTGATGTAGATTGGGTAGGTGACTTGGATAGTCAAAGGTCCACTAGCGGCTATGTATTTACTTTATTTGGAGGTGAAGTGAGTTGGATGAGTAAGATGAAGCCTATAATTGATTTTTCCACCACTTAATTAGAGTATATGGCTACTACATCAGCCTCTAAGGAGGTGGTGTTGTTACAAATACTTGGTATTAACATTGGTTTTGATTGCAGGATAACAAGGATTGGATGTGGTAGTCATAGTGCTATTTGTTTGCCCAAAAATCCTATGTATCATGTTCATAATAAGAATTTTTATGTTCATTATCACTTTGTATGAGAAATGGTTGATAATGGTAATGTATTGATTGATGAGGTTTAAATTTTGGATAATGTTTCATTTTCTCTTACAAAGCCAGTGCCCACAAATAAGTTCTCTTGGTGTAGGAAGGCCATGAGCCTTGATAATTGTACTTGATTTATTATTTTTATCTCTTGGATATAATTGAAATGTATAATGTCAAGTGGGAGAATGATAGGTTAGGTGACATTAAACTTGAAAACCTATGTCATTTATATGTCTCCATGTTTCCTAGAAAGTGTTCTAGGGGACATGAGAAAAATTCATTAAATATTGACATTATTGAAATTATATTTTCAAGAGAGGATTTAATGTTGGTGGAAGTTACACATCACTATGGATAAATTCTCCCTCCTAGATGTCAAAATTGGGAATGTGAAATTTCTTGAGTGGAGCACCCAAGTATGGAGGGAAAGATGTGTTTATTGGTGTTTCATCTAGAAGCTGAAAAATCACCAGAGCATCCTAAAAGGAAGAAGTTGAAAAGGCTATGGGCTAGGCACCCATTTTGGAGCCTTGTGAATTTTATTTAATATTTTATCATGAATTTTTGTCTTCCAAGAAAAGGATGTGGGTTTTTGAAAGTGGTTTTGGTACTTCTTGTTTTGATTTACCATTGTGGTTTTGCCTCCCATAAGTTCTATATTTTGGAGTCATGGGAAGATAGTTTTATATTGAGTCGTTTGTAGGTGTATGGAAGCATCTTGGTTGATTAGAGATTAATAGTGAAGTATATTATGGTGTATCTCTCTTGTTAAGATTAATAATATACTTTCCCTCTTTTCTCAAGTAGAGTTTATTCCCGAAAGGGTTTCTACATGTAAATTTGGTGTCATATTTTGTTTGCTGATTTTTCTATTGTGATGAATGTGCAATCACACACATATAATCTAATTTGATAATCTTATTTTCATATTTGAATTCACATACATAAGTTAATATTGTAGATTTGTTTCACCTTGTTTTCAACACAAGTTACTATCACCAATTTATAAATATTTATGGTAGAAAATAATCACTTTTATAGCCTTGTTGAAGAAGGATTCCTTCCAATGGAATAAAGTAGCTACCAGGGAATTTGAGAAGATAATGGAAAGAAGATGCACGGCTTCAATTAAAGTTACACTATGTTTTTGTATAACATTCATTAAGGAATATGATACATTGGGAAATTACATAGTAGTAATCATGTAAGAAGGAAGACTCATAGTTTTTAAGACTTACCAACTCAAAGATAAGAATTTTTTAAAGCCAAATTTTGAGAAGGAAATACTGGTTATCTTGCATGCAGTCAAATAATAAAGACTTTATCTAATGGAAAGACAATTTAAGGTAAAGACAGATTATGATAGTCTTATATACTTTATAAAAAATATGTTGTTATCTAAAGATAAAGATGAGTCACAAATATGTTGGGATATGACTTTATGATCATACATAAGAAAAGAAAGGAGTGTTGTGGCTGATGCTCTATCTAAGAGAGATGAACCCATAAAGTCACTATTGTATGCCATCTCAATATTATAGGTAGATTAACTAAATGGGGCATGTGAATAGTTAAAGGACATGGAAACTCAAAATATCATTGAGAAACTCCAAATTTTTTGATGTTTATTAGATAAATTTACACAAAATAAAATTATTTATGATACAAGGAAAAGTTGTACGTATGTAAGAATTAACCCATGAGTTTAAGGTGTTGGAGGAATTGCATGCTTCTCTAGTCGGTGGGAATTTAGGATTCCTATAGACTTATCATAGGATCAAGAAATATTTCTTTTGGGATGGGATCAAAGGGGATGCTCAAAATTTTGTATTAGAATGCATGGTATGCCCACAAAATAAAGGGGACACACTTAAGACTCAAGATCTTTTGAAACACTTATCTATTCTAAGTTAGAGGTGGGATGAGGTATCCATAGATTTTATCACAAGATTATGTAGGTTTAAATGAAAAATTTCATCATGGTTGTTGTAGACCATCTCATCAAATATATAAATTTTATGCTTCTTCACAACCATTTATAACAATAATTGTAGCATTATCATTTATGAATACTATTCAAAAATTACACATGACTACAAAATTCATAATAAATGATTGTGATACTATATTTACAAGTAATTTTTAGATTGAATTATTTTCATTTTTAATCACTCAAAATTCTCATACTTTTTCATATCATCCTCACTTAGATGGAAAATTGAGGTGGTCAACAAATGCTTGGTGGGTTACTTATAATGTTTCAATTTAGATAAATTAGAGTGATGGGGGCAATGTAAACCACTAAATGAATGGTTATATAACACTTCTTTCCATACTTCCTCTAAAATATCTCCATTTTTGGCACTATATAGGTATTAGCCACCATCAATCAACTCATTATTTCAAGCACACCAAAAGGTTTGAACAATTGAAGAACACATTTAGCATTAGCAAGAGGTACTTGCTAGTCTTTAGGAGAACTTGGAAATGATAAAAAAAAAGAAACAAGTTGATCAATCTCAAAGTGAACAAAATTTTGAAGTGGGATATTAGATCTTTATTGAATTACATCCATATAAGAAAAAATCACTAAAGATTTTTTTTTTATCCAAAAATAAATCCAAATTAGGGAAGGAGTGAGATGAGGGAGCTTCTGCCAATTGATCGACGACAACTTATCCTTTGATTACTTTCTGAGTTATGAACATGATGTTGAACTCAGAGAGCAACATCACCTATTTCACTAACCTTCTTGAAATATTGATTCTAGTAAATAAATGTTTAAGGAGATTACATTTTACAATCACATGAGTTTATGCATGGAGAAGATAATGTTGTAACTTCTGCATTGTGAAAACGAGAGTGAGACATTATTTCTCTATGACAAAATATCAAGTTTCATAATCAACTAGAATAAGACTAATGTAGTAGACCACTCTTTCTTTACCCTCATCATCATGTTGAGCTAATAAAATTGCTAAAGAATGAGGTGACACATAAATATAAAGTAAAAAGGGTCTATCTTGAAAATCCGACATCAAGATAGGAGGATTGGCTAAATAAATTTTGATAGATTCAAAAGATTTGTTGCAATCATCATCCCATGAAAAACAAACATTTTTCTTCAATATATGTGTGAAGGGAATGGTGCAATCAACCAATTGAGATACAAATATATGAATCACCTGAATCTTCCCTTACTAACTATGTAGTTGAGAGATGTTTTTAGGTGGAGGCATATTAACAATTGCATCAATTTTATTTGTGTCAAATTTGATTCCACGATGAGAGATGATAAATCTTGAAATGAAGAAAAAGTGGATACTCCCTAGGATTTGAACTCTAGGGTTAGGTACTTTTTCTAGGATTTTTTTAAAGGTTTGAGGTAGCAAGGTTTTGATGAATTTGGACAAGATATAGGATTGAATTACAACCTGAAAGGTGAGTCAAATTTCCCTTGACCAAACCTAGGATGAATTTTGGAGTGAAATTCAATGCAATGACTAGGCTAATGATGCAAATCATTGTTCTAATGCAAATATAGAAAACACAAAAATCCAAAGACAAATTCAAACTACAAAAATGGATAAACGGGACACTGTGCACTTGGCATATGAATCTAGGGCTGAAAGTTGAGGACCAAGTTACCTAGGGTGACTATGTCCTATTTGAACAACTTTAGATTTTTTTTTACAGTCCTCTGATGCCAAATCAAAGCCTTCTATTTCTGCTTGTCGTAGTGTCAAATCTAGTTTAGGTGTAGAGATAACTAAGTTTGCACATGTTGTCAAGTTGTAGATTTTGAATGCAACAATGAATAATTTTCCTTCAAACTTGTCCTAATCTTCTTCAAATCTTAAAATTTCATATTCAAAGAGAGAGAGAGGGTTGTGCCATATAGGGGCTTACCTTCGTCAAACCTCATGTTAGTGTTTCCACTTCCACAATGGCAATGCCAATGATAAGGGGCATATCCTTTTGAGGGATAAGGTGTTGGAGTGTGGACAGACACTGAGAGGGGGGGGTGAATCAATGTCTAAATATTTTAAACTTCGACCAAGACTTTTAATTCTGATTCCCTTTCTTTTGAAAACAAGGCAGAGAAATGGGTTTGAGAGCATTCATGACAACATTAACTTAGTTCATTTTTAACAACTTATGCCAATTAAAACTTGTGTGAGATATCTTGCATTTGTAAAAGAGATGACTAACATTGTTTAACAATCAGTGCATGATGACAAAACGGGTGCAACTCATAAGACTGTACATGAAGACCAACATTGTTTAATCACTTTAGAACCACCAGATTTTAAAGCAGATTTATGAGATACTAAAAAAACTAAGCAATGGAATGAAATATGATAAGCATGAAACAACTAAGAGTTTTAGTACACAATAACAATTCCTAACCTATGAATCAAATGAATACTTTTATGCTTCCTTTTGAATTAGAATCTTTAACAATGACTTGTGCAAGACATTTTAAAATGAATATTTGCAGAGATGAAGGAACTAACATTCAACAATGTTCAGACTGATAAGAACAATCACTCACAAAATCATCACAGTCTAGAAGCATTATGACATCAAAACAATGAGACCATAAGACAAAGAAATTGCCGAGTGGAAAACCCTCCCGGTGTAGAAAAACTCCTCCTAAACTTCTTCCATATTGGCTTATATTTTCAAATACCACTGCTTACAATGCCTTACTAGCCAACTTTAGAGCACCCACTCTAGGATCCCTAACCCATTATACATTTAGGAACACCCATTCCAAGGAGCACCAACCCCTTCTACAAAATCAGAACAATAATCATATATCAGAAGATTTCTCTATTTCCATTTTTTAACACCCAAAATGCCTTACTTTCTAATACCCCTAATATCCTAAAGATTCACCAACGAATCTTCAAAATACCATACATATTAAATATAAAAGCTATCTCTCTACATTATCTTTGTAGACTAACAATTACAAAAATTTTCACTTGTGCTTCAAAGAACTATCCCATTCCGAACAATGATTAATCACTATATATATATCATTTACAAAATGCACACCTTCCTTTTAGAACCTTCACCGAATGTTTTTAAAACAAACAAAATGTCATGACTGTTTTGATCTTAGAACTCTGAATACAACAAAATCTACACCAATAATATCATCTGTTCCAGGAATACAAAAATGCAATAACATATGAACCAATAATATCACTTTCTTTTTCAAAGTGATTTGATAGAACAAAAATAACCTTATAATTAGTGACAGATGGAAAAAAATTTTCACCAGGGCATCTTTTCCCTTCACACATTTTACCATTCTAATAGAAAACAAAACAACTGTCATTGCAAATGCCTGATAAGAAATGTAACCGATTACATATCACCACCAAAAACCAAAATAAACAATTCTTTCAGAAAACCCATGATGGGAAAAGAAATGTAACTGAAATCATAGCATTCCAATATTGACTCAATACTCACCAAACCATTTTCACCCATTCATATTCGAGCAAAGAGAAAATTTTTTTTCCCTTCGAAGACTTTCATCAAGAAGAGGTAGGAATACTTGATATGATGAATAAAACTAAAAAGAGAGCATGATAATCTGCTGTAAAGAATTTACCAACCTAGCTATGGAGAAACCAACAAATCTTCTTCCTCCATCGAGCCCTCAACCAAAAAAAAATAGCAAACCCAGTAAACAACCACGACATAGCTCTTACAGTGAGCATCATTTTCTATTTTTTGAATTGCAATAGGTAATCACCAAAGCAAGAGCAGTTACACAATCTTCATGGCGGCGGTTAGGGTTACCAACCCTAGCAAAGTGAGAAGCACAAAATGACTTTTCCCTTCGATCTATCCTTTTCTCAAGTCATTCGATGAAAAAACAAAAATTGAAGTCCGAAATGACTAATAATAAAACATCATAATGATTTTAAATCCGCTATCAAAAACTTTTACAATGGATGCCGACACAATAATCACCTCAATAATTGCTTCCTAAATGTCGATTCAACTTATCACATAATGTACTTTATTCCATGTCTAATGATTTTCAAAGAAAGCCGACAAGAATAATTAGAAATGAAGATTGTTGAAAGCACACATAAATCTGCCAAGGTTTATTACCAAAGACTTTACACAAAGTTGATTTCACTATCACCACAAATAAAAGCTTAGGGAAAACCGATAGGGTTTATACCTTTTTAGATACTAGCTCCATAATGCCACCCAAAGTAAAAGACCAATATCACATTTAGTGCCCAACACCATTTATGGTGTAAAATATGAATAATTTAATATCCTCACTAAAGGTAATATCAACCATGAGATACTTCAAGGATATTTACCAATGAAGAGCAATGTGCAAATTATAAACCAGATTTCATGAACACATAAGAAATCACCTTCCATTTTCAAGCAAATGCAAAGAGACCTGGTATCACTTACGCAATGTGACCTTATTTCACTTAGCCAAGTCATCAACCCTTGCTAAGGAGGATTATATGAAACCGAATAAAGAAATCATATGCCAAGATCAACCTGATAACTATTAATGAAACCAAGATCAAACTGAAATAATATATCTGCTGAATATACCTGAACCTGAACCAACAAGGACATAATCAACCTGAAGCATAAAGATCTTGGGACCTATCAAGAGAAATGAAATATATATCTGAAGCAAATGCATGCCTTGAAACAAATGCATGCCCTGAACAACCACACCATATACCAATCCAACCCTGTAATCTTTGAAGCATAATAGGCAACAATAATTCAATGCAAGTATATGAGGACATGTCAACCAATCCGAGATACCATCAACCTGAACCTGCACCTGTAAATACCATAGCACCATTTGTGACTTTGTCATCAAGGACAAACAACTGAGGGGTGAGAACAACATAAGGCTAATGATAAAATGAATGATGAATCAACAATGGGCTGCAACTCAACACTCATTAATGGCTTCCTCAAAGGATTGAAGTCATGCACATTTCATCAAGGCTTAAATATTGCTTGCTTGATTTGCTTGAAGACCTACAAGAGTTAGATCTCACAAATAATATGATAACATAAACTTGAACAAACTCACATACACTTTGGCCTGATGATTTGATGTTAAATTGTTGTCATAAATATCTGAAATGTTATTCTTAAGTTGCTTGATAATGCCCTTGATAATAATTTCTCCATAAATTTTCAATTATTTTTCAAATGATGAAATGGCTAATTATTTATAGGCATTTAATCTAATTTCCCAAAAATTAAATCCTGATAGCCGACATTTGACATTTGAAATTCAAATAATAAAATGCCACCTCTGACATATTAAATTTTGGAGTTAAAATAGGGGGACTAAGTCACCTAGGGCGACTTAGTCCCAACCCTATTTTTCAAAGTATAAAGTGTCAAGAGAAAAATATTAAATGTATGCATTGGTTTTCCACATGGATTTTCTTGATAATTGTCCAAATGGGCCCCAAAATGCATAATTTAGGAAATTAGGTGTTCAATTAGGGCCATGCACTTAGGGGGGAGCAAAACACAGTGTGAAATTATCATGGGTGAATTTTTTTATGCTATATTTAGCCCCCACTTTAGTGAGAGTATGAACTTACACTCAGACTCACACTAAAGTAGAAAGATATGTCAAGAGGGGTTTGATTGTACAAATATTAAAGAGACAATATGGAAATTAATCTAGGGGGAATCACGCAAGCCCCTAGGATTCAAAATCACATGACAAACCAACATAATCACAAAGGAACACACATGTATGTAATGAAGCAAGACAACATACACAAACATACATGACAAAAACATGAAGCATGCATGATGAAAACACATGACATGATATAACAAAAAGATGATGGTGAAATGAAAAAAAAATAGTGCAAACATAAAGAAGGCACATAACAAAATATAAGGTTAGTACTAAAGGGATTCGAGTTGGTAAGGCAGAGAGACCTCAATCTTAAATTTGTCTCAAATACCAAACCTCATCCTTTGAATGTGTTATCAAAATAAACTGATGCTCTAACAAGGATGTAAAATCACTCATGAGCCACATGGATCTAGTGGCTAGCAAGTTGTATTATGCTAGGTGTCCATACAATATGATGGGTTCCATAAGGCTAGCAAGCTATGTTATGCTCAACACTCATAAAACACATAGCTCTATTGTCAAGAAAGTTGTGTTATGCTCGACAACCAATTTAAAAGGGATGCTCAAGTTCATGACTCAAGAAGTTGTGTTATGCTAAATCCACGAACCATCTTGCTAAAGCCTCACCTAAGAAGGTGCATAAAATTACCTAAGAAGGCACATAAATGTCTAAGAAGATGATGACAAAAATTGCTTAAGAAGGTGCATAAACATCTGATAAGATGAACAAGACAAGGCCAAAACCTCAAGGGGTGTTATAAACAAGACCACTACAAAAAGTTGTTTTAAAAAATGATAAAGGGGCATTGCTCAATATATAAAGAGTCACACCTTAGGGAATATCACATACCACCACTAAGAGAGGACAAGTTGTGAAACACAATATCACACTTTAGGGAATACTAGTCATAGTATTTCCACCAAAGGTAACATTATATGCCAAGAAAAGTTACATCATTAGGGGAAATCAAACCTAATATCACCACAAAGGGGACACAAGCATGGATTGAGGAGGTCACACTCCAATTAAAAAAGTTTCACTTTCTAGGGAGATGTATGTTATCATCACTAAAAAGGGGCCATTATTTATACAAACCATGAGTTATCCTTGCCCCCCAAATGTAGAGACAAGGGAAACCACACAAGAGACTATCATGTTTCTTCCATGAAAAATATGGTTGCAATTAAGATTGTACCAACATGAATGACAATGAGCAAACACATAAAGCTACAAATTCCATGTAGTGAGGAGCAACACCATAGAATAAAGATCATTATTTCTTAGAAGGATTAGGTGCATCAACACATGTAAGAGCACCAAAATCCTTGTATGTTATTACTCAAGGCATAACATTCATTGGTAAAATTACCATGCACTCGATGGTATGCACAAAACAAGATTTTTTTATAAAATTTATTTCATGTTTTCGGAGGAAGAGATATCAAGCAGGCTTTCAGAAGCCTTGAAAAAATAAGCTCTTGCTCAATAGTAAAAGACATTTCTTTCTCTTTTGAAGAAAATATTGCTCGCTTACCATAAGATTTCATACATATATTAGATGATAAAGTGTTAGATGAAGATGGGGATGAAGATTGGAAACCTAGACCTTGTTTGGAAAAGTACGGTATATACTTCACTTGATTCCTATCGTTTTGTTCCATGTTTACATTATATCAATTTTTAACAAGAATTTTGTATCCAAGGCCATAACATTCTTCCAACTCAGTTAAAGAAATAGAATCTACATGCTCTTGAGAAGAATTATCTTTTTCCTGAGCACACAAATCCTTTTTAATTTTTTTGAAGTTAGGCATCTTACACTCATGATGGACAAAAGATAAAGAGGTTCCATCACCATCATGGGGCAATTTTTTTGGATTTGCTGATGTAAAACAAGATAAAACTCAATACTTCTTAGATTTAGATTATGAGATTTTGTACTCTCCCATAAATGAGGGTGTAAAATCTAATGAACCCTAGTCATCATCTAAGAGTTTTGTTACATATTACATACAATCAGGATTATCATCAATTTTGATAGGTTCTTTAGACTTTGATGGAAAGATTTTAGACTCCCCTTTTAAACATGGTGTAAAATCTAATGGTCCCCAATCATCATCCATAGATTTAATCATGGTTTCTACTTTTAAAGTTGGAATCAACGTATTAAGAGAGTTGGAAGTATTATGTTCAACTTTGGCTTGTAAATTATTACTCCTTTCATTTTCTTTAATCGTGTATATCTTGTTATTATATTCATACTTCATCTCGTGGTATAGAGTAGACAAGACTCCCTTCATGTTGTGAATCCATGGTCTACCTAGGAGACTATTCTATAAAAGAGGTCTTGGAATGTGACATAAATAGGTGTTTGTAAAGTTATAGGTCCTACCTTAATGGGTAATGTGATTACTCCTAATGGTTGGTTGTTAATATTATCAAAGCCACGAATTGAAAGATCATTAGGTTCTATAAGATTCTCATCCATACCCATTTTATCCAAAAGATCAATGCTACAAATATATGTTAGATGAATAGGAAAAATGAGAGGGGGTGAATCAGTTGTACATTAAAAACATTAATCCCTCATCAACATTCAAACCCTTGTTATCCCTTAAACCCTTATCATGCATTAGAAAAATGTAAACATATGAAACAATAATATAAACACATCCAAACACATAAGAACACTAGATTTACATGGAAATCCCAAGAAGGGAAAAACCACAGTGAGGATTAGCTCACATATATATGAATTATAACTCTAAATACAAGTAGGCTCACTGCTAAGGGCTCACTGCCTAGAAAAAGAAGAAGAAATGCTCACTACCAAGAAGAAACAAGAATAGAAGAAGAATATTTCAAATAGATTCACTATCTCAAGGAAATAGGATAAATCCACCAATAAAACTTTATGCCATCTGGTACCTTTGGCTCATTGCCTCCAACAACTTCAAGCACACTAAAAATGTAGACCCTTCTGCTCATTGCATCTAGAGTCACAGGCATTAAGCTCGCACTTAGATCACCACACTTGATCAAATTCACATCTTTCACACTTTCCACATAGATCCACACTCATCTCCAACAATTCACCTTACATTTATACCATCCTTGACCTAAATAATCTTAATTAGGTCAACCTTAATGTATGCACCTCAAATGTGCAATACCAAAATATGTCAACATCAAACACCTCTACGATGGAAAGAAGGGAAGAAATACCACACCAAGGGTTAAATAGGATCTAAATCCACATCACTACACTACTCAACCCATCCAAAATCCACGAGGTACCTTCACAAATAGTGCTAGCATGCCAGGTCGAACGAACCTGAACTAACACTACAAGCGACCACATAAACACTTCTCCAAGTCACATGGACCACACAACACCACTTCACAACATCCATGCAACATCTCAAAATATTCCAACATCATTAGAATATTTTGCAGCTCTACCCCAACCACCTAAAATTGAGAACACCATCATTATGTGCAACCAGACACACTACCACAAAACACAACTTACTAACCAACCTTGCAAAACACCTCAACACCTGAAACATCAAGGAAAGGAAGTTACAATCAATATAAGCATGTTACCAAATCAACAAGACAATAAACCTCACTACGGAGAAATGTGGAGCAATCTCATTTCTCCCAGACAAACTTCTACACAAATAGGTAGACTGTCAAACACAACTTTCATTGTAGAAAAATATAGAATATGAAACTCTAGATATAACACCTCTGAACACCTCTGATGATCACATCAAATTTTCTCAAAAGCACTTGGAAACCAAGTGAACCAACTACATTAGAAACACTACAAACACTTATCCAACACATCTACAACATATGCAATACTTTCCAACAACACCAACACTTTCCACACTAGGTTTGACATCAATATGACATCAAACCATAAAACATCCAACATTACCAACAAGCTCCATCAATCTCCCAACTATACTCAATATTCCAACAATCTCTACATACAAGGAGTTGACATCAATAACAACACTAATGAAAAAACCGACTTCCAACAACTCTAATGCTAGGGGTTGGAATCAATGAAAACATCAGAAAGCTTCCAACAACATAAGACCTGATTCATTTTCTATGAGAGTATGCCTAACTCCAATTTTATTAATGACCACCTTTATCATCAAAGCTTCATGTTTATTCTAGATCTCAAGTAAGGGTAATTCCCATTGAGGGAATGTGATATCCAAATTTGTCACTTGCATACAATCAAACAAGGTTGTTACATCATTCAGTTTAACATAAGTTGGGACATCAATCTTCCACAAATCCTCTTGGAGCATCTTGTGGTATGTAGGTGATGTTTGAATCAAATACCAAAGGGTAACCTTGGCTAGAGTATTACAAATTTTCTCAACAAGATCATATACTTTACCACCACGCTAAGGAATATTAGGTGGAGGTGGAAGTTATGGTTGGGGTAATGTGATGGATGTTGGTGTTTATTTTTCTTGATTATTATTCATAGTGTTATGTGTGTGAGAAACCGCGTGATAACTTGGTTGCTATGACACATGATTACTAGTGAGTTATTTTGAAAAGTTTAGGATATGGAAATGAGGTTTAGGAGGTCCTATAATGAGAGGTGATTTAGAAGGTACAATAATTAGAGGAATTTAAGGAGGTCCAATAATTAAAGGAGTTTTAGGAGGTCCAATAATTAAAGGAGATCTAATAGCCAATTGTGCATTCATAACCTCAATTGAGTTAACTACTTTTTGATGATATTTTATCGAGGGGGGATCTAATGAAAACTTAGCATCTTCATTTATATAATATATCTTACCATCTTTTGAGAAAAATGTATCAATTATATCATCCTCTTGTCCCATAATATCTTTCCAAGTGGGAGAGGTATCGAGAGAGAAACAAACAAGGTTTTCATGACACTCAATGATTAGATCTTCTATCACCAAGATACCTTCTTCATAATTAGGCGAGGTATCAGGAGAAGAACAAACTTGATTGTCATGATTTTCGATGATTTCACCCTCTTGCACCAAAACCTTCTCACAAGTAGGAGAAATATTGGGAGAAGAACTAACATGATTGTTAATGTTTTCATTTTGTTTCCTTGGATTGTTCTCATAGGTAGAAAGAATATAATTATACAAGCCATGTGTTACCATATCAAAACCACATCTTTGAAAAGGAAACATGTTGTTACTAGCCCTATGGATCAAATTATCAAAATAAAATAGATCTAAAAATAAAATTGAAAAACAAAATCCAGATTTGAATAGAGGAAACATACACATAATTACACAAAAAATTTTAGGTCAAAATTATTGGACAAGGGCACCCAGGGCAACTATGTCCTCCATAGATTTTTGCAAAATTCAAATTTTGGTTGTGTACAATACTATTTTAAGTTCCTAATTTTGTGTGCATATAGGTGTAACAATGAATATTTTTCTAGAATTTTCCCAATTTTATGATTATGTAAGTAAAAATGCAAGTGTGCAACAATTTGCAAAATTTTAAAGCAATAAAAGATAATTGGAAATGTAATTTCCAGATCTATGATGCAAAAATTGACTGATCTTAATATGCCAAAATATGAAAATGATGATGTTGATGCATTTTTGAAACAAAACAATACATTTTTTTTCACTTTTTGAGCTATATGAAAGATGCCTAAATGGATGCAATGAACAATTTCAGATTTAATGACCTAATGTAGATTTTGAAAATCCATTTGAATGTAAAACAGACCTAAGATGACTAAAATTGACCCTATTACAATGTGGAATTGTTAGGAAAAGGTGTGTTGTACACCTTGCATAATGTTATAATGTAATATTTATTTATTTATTAGGTGGTGCACCTAGGGAATCTAGGGGTACGTGCATCACATGGGTCTAGCATTCTTGGGGCCACTTTATGTGTTGTATGTAATATTGGGAAATAAGTTGTAAAATTGTATTTATTCAATATTGGGGAAAATAATTTAAATAAACCCAATATTAAATGTGGGAACATGGTTTTGTAATCTCATGGTATTAGTCACATGGTTTTATGTAATACCACCTAGTGGTTTTGTGAGAGCTTGTTTCTATAAAAGCAATCACATGGGTAGTTGTTTAAGGTTCAATTGTTGGATTTTGGCTAAGGGGTTGAGGTTAGTTGTTGTTAGCATTTTTGAGGGTTTGAACCATGGCATGGGATGTGTGGTTACATGCTTGTTCACATGGGGTGCTTGTTGTGGGCTTGATGCTTCAATGGTGTTCATGGAGAACTTTGAAGATGTATTATAATGTTTATTGTTGAATAATACATGAGTGATGGATGATTTTGGAGGCTGGGTTTTTCCCTCTTGAGGGTTTTCCTAGGGTAAATCTTGTGTCATCTTTGATGGCATGTTGTCTATTATTTTGCATATGGATTTTGAATACTTGTTTGCATAGATTTCTCTATTCAGGTTATGTGGAAATTATCTTAGGTGGATGCATATTTCCTTTCAAGAATACAATATTGTATGCAAAATTTTAAATTTTTATGCCTTTTATGATGCAAACATGAATTCCTAAATTAATAATGCAAAACAATTCAATGTTAAACCTAGATCTAGGATGCTTTGTTTTAGATTTTAGAAGGTTTATAATATTAACAGGTCGGGTTCACCAGAATGAAATGAAGAAAAAGTGGATACTCCCTAGGATTTGAACTCTAGGGTTAGCACTTTTTCTAGGATTTCATTAAAGGGTTGAGGTAGGGGGGTTTGATGAATTTGGACAAGATATAGGATTGGCTTACAACCTGAAAGCTGTGTCAACCTGCTCTTAACCAAAACCTAAGATGAATTTATGAGTAAAATGCAATGCAATGACTAGGCTAACAATGCAAATTATTGTTCTAATGCAAATACAAAAAACACAAAAAGCTATAGACAAATTCAAACTACAAAAATGGACAAAGCAAGACACTATGCACCTGGAATATGAATATGGGACTAAAAATTGAAGACTAATTCACCTAGGGTGACTATGTCCTAGTTGAGGAACTTCATATCTATTTTTACAGTCCTTTTATGCTTGATCATAGCCTTCTATTTCCACTTGTCACATTGTCGGGTCTTTGTCAAATGTAGAGATAACTAAGTTTTTGTATGTTGTCAAGGTGTAGGTTTTGAATGCAACAATGAATAATTGACCTTCAAACTTCTCCCAATATTCTTTAGATCTAAAACCTGCACATTCAAAGAGAGAGAGAGAGAGGGTTATGCCATATAGGGGCTTGTCTTAGTCAAACCTCGTGTTAGTGTTTCCACCGAACCACAATGGAAATGTCAATGATAAGGGGCCTATCCTTTTGAGGGATAAGGCTAAATGATAAAATGAGTGATGAATCAAAAATAGACTGCAACTCACCACTCATCAATGGATTCCTTGAAGGACTGAAGTCATGCACATCTCCTTAAGGCTTAAATGTTTCTTTCTTGATTTTCTTGAAGACCTATAGGAGTTAGATCTCACAAATAATATGATAACATAAACATGAAAAAACTCACATACACTTCGACCTGATGCTTTGATGTTGAATTTCTACCATAAATATTTGAAATGTTGCTCTTGACTTGCTTGATAATTCCCTTGGTAATAATTTCTCCAATAATTTTTAATTAGTTTTCAAATGATGAAATGACTAAGTATTTATAGGAATTTAATCTAATTCCCTAAAAATTAAATCCTGATAGCTAACATTTGACATTTAAAATTCAAATAATAAAATCCCACCTTTGATATATTAAATTTTGGAGGAAAAATAGGGGGACTAAGTTTCTTAGGGTGACTTAGTACTAGCCCTATTTTATAAATTATAAAGTGTTAGGAGAAAAATATTAAATGTATGCATTGGTTTTCCACATGGGTTTTCTTGATATTTGTCCAAATGGGCCAAAAAATGCACAATTTAGAAAATTGGGTGTTCAATTGGGTCCATGCACTTAGGGGAGAGAAAATCATAGTGAAATTATCATGGGTGAAAAATTACAACGCTACAAATCTTAAAATCTTGTCGACATCTATGCCAAAGATGCACTTAAGAGGATTTAGTCTCATCTTATAAAATTGAATCCTTTCAAAGATAAGGCAAATATTTTCAACACGAACTTAATGAGTCATAGAATTAGCCAAGATGTCATTAACATAATATTCTAAGATCTTGTGAATGAAATCATGAAACATGAGTCATTGCCCTTGGTAAGTTGCTCCAAAATTCTTTAATCCAAATGGCATGACTACATAACAAAAGGTACCCCAAGGGGTAGTGATGGCTATCTTATATAGATCTTTTGGGTTAATATGAATCTTGTTATAGCCTGAGAAGTCGTCCATGAAGGACAATAAGGCATGGCGTGTAGTTGATTCCACAATCATATCGATATTAGGCAAGGGAAAATCATCTTTAAGGGAAGCCTTATTGAAATTTGTACAAATGCAAATATGACCATCAAGTTTACTGACGACAATAATATTCGACATCCAAGGTGAATAGTCAATAGAATGGATAAAACCAAATTTTAGAAGCTTTTCTATCTTAGTCTTGGCTAATAAAGAAACCTTAGGATTCATTTTATGAATCTTTTTCTTGACAAGTTTGGCATCGAGACATAGAACAATATTATGAAATACCATAGGCTTATTAGTACTAGGCATACCCTCATATGTCCAAGCGAAGATATTAGGATGAGAGTCCAATAAATTAGCATGTTGTTCAGACTCTTCTAGAGAGAGACATTTTCCAATATTAATCACTTTTTCAGAAGATTTAGGATCCATGAGAACATCAAAACTATCTCCTTTAAGGATGGTACTATGATCCTCAAGATGAGGCATAGAAACACTATCATCCACATTAGATAAAGGATCCTTCTCATCAATACTTATAATAGATTCTTCAAAATATGCCTATTTACTCAAACAATATGGGAATCATCGTTTATGGTGATAAGAAGGTAGGTTAGAGTAGGCACCTAAAAAGTCCTCTAGTGCTTCATTTGAAGGGAAAATATCTAGATGGACTTCCTTAGAGTCTACTTTTCTTTCAATATACTTTTAAAAATCATGTTGAAATCCAACCATGGTTTCCCCTTAGACTTGTGGGGCAGTATCCAAGTTCAATATTATTCTTACAAGGATCAACCTCTAAGGGGAATTTAATAACTTGCTCATTACGCCCATAACCTTTACCTCCATAACCATATTTAGAAAAGAGATTGAAACCTAGACCATAACGTGTTTGTAATTCTTGGAAAGAAGGAGGATTATTGTAAAGAGCATAATTCATGCTCTAGGAATCACACTGCTTCATAGGAACATAATCATCCTTCTTAGTAGAACCAAAATTTACATTCTCCTTAGTAGAAGCATGATCATCCTTCTCAATGGAAGGGAAATCTTCTTTCTTAGTATAAGGTAATTCAATTTTCGGAAGCTCAAAGTAGATAGGATCAACTTTATAATCTTTGATATAAGATTCGATAAAGTTTAAGGATCCCCAATCATCACCAAGACATGCATTCAATTCAAAAGAAGTAGAAGTGATAGACTTAGGACTTTATACTTTGAGATGATCTTCCTTAGGGACATCCATCTCAAGAGTATCCTTTGCAATAGGTACTACTGGAGTAGATATCAACACATTAGAAGATAACAAAGGGATACCATTTTTAAGAGTAGAAGCAACCGAGGCTTAACTAACAACTACCGTTTTATATAAGTGTATAGCATCAAGGTCAGCCTTGATTGTGATTACTTTGTTATTGACAACAAATTTCACAGAACGATGTAGAGTAGAAGTAACTACTCCCATAGCATGAATCCATGGTATTCCTAAGAGAATATTGTATGGTAATGGTCCCAAAATAACATATGCCAAAGTGGATATGGTAATAGGTCCCAACCTCAAAGGCAAGATTATCTTGCCTAAGGCTTGTCGACCAACATTATCAAATCCATGAATGTACAAAGAAGAAGTATCAAGATAAGTTGAATAAATTTTTATTTTAGGTAACAAATCAATGCTACATATGTTGAGTGTTAAACTGGTATCAACAAGAGCACATGTAATGCCAATATTTTTAATGTTAACTATTATCATTAGAGGATACACTTGCTTCTATACTTCCAAAGGTGGGATTTCATGCGGATGGAATGTAATATTCGATGAATGTACACATGAATATGATCTATCAATGCATTAACATCCATTGGCCTAGCGGAAGAAGGCAAGAGGATCTCTTTCAAGGCTTCCAAAAGCATACCTTGGTAAATCTTAGCAGTCTGAAGAAAATCCCAAAGTGAGATCTTGATAGGAGTAACACGAAGTTTCTCAACAAGATCATACTCACTAGGTGGCTTAGTTGCAGGTTTAGGTGCTTGAGGAAGGTTTAGTTGAGAAGTTGATAGATGTGATAAGCTTATGTGCAAGAGTGCCTTGACTATTGCTTTGCTAGAAATCTAGAAAATCTTCACTATGGAAGTGAGAGAGAATGAGAAGAGTGAAGTAGAATGAGAAGAGAAGAAAGATCGAATGAGAGGGAGTGAAAATAAATGATAGTGAGAGTGAAAAGTGGAGTTTTGTGAGGGTGCATGGGCCGGAAGAGCCGTTACATCCACATTTCTGCCACAATGGAACGTGCCATAGAAAAAGGATGTGGAATATTCTCATTTGAATCTTAGAAAGTTTGGGGATGTTAGTGCATCATGGGGATGTCCACACGTTGCATAAGTGTCCTACTCAAAAATTTACAATAATGAGATATCTAGGCTGCTAGTGCTTCATGTTTGTCCCCTATGAAGTTGAAATCATGAAATTTTGACTTATAGGTTTTTCTCATTAATACGACGAGCTAGACATGCGCAAGTGTGAAATTTCCACGAGGTGCAATTTTACGACACTACATAATCCTATGCTTCACCTTGGCTTTATAACTAGGTGGTATCATGTGTAAATCAAAAATTATATCATCATAATCTATCATTTGCATCCTTTGATAGAATATGATTATTCTCTCTTAGCCAACCTCTCTTGTTCTTTCATGAAGTTCCTAGATCTTGGGTGGTTGTAATCTTTAGCTAATTCTTACATGGTGTAGAGTATTCTATACCAACTCTTACAATAGTTATCTCCTTGGTTGGGCATCAATATTTTAGAGGGTTTATAATTTTTTGAGCTATGACAAGCCCTCACCTTGTAAAATTTCTTCCACCACATTTGTTGGTGAAGTTGTGAATGGGTATTTGAAAATGTTTCAACAATTAATTAATGACATAATTATTATTTGTGATTGTATTTTACCTATTATAGATGAACATTGATGGATTCATAGATAAATTATTAAGTAGAACTATTTATTTACATAGTATCCTCTATTTTTCCTTTTTGATTCCTATACAAAAAGTTTAAGAGCTAAGTTATGTTACCCAACAAGGAATTGTTCACAAAATATCTTAGCCCTCCATATTCATTAAAAATTGAAACATAAAAAAAGGGGGGAAACCCTAAAGTTGAATGTATAAAGCCTAGGGTCAATTAGCTTCCCTTTTTCAAAATTTCATTAAGAATGGAGATAAAAAAGGTGAATATATTGAATTTCAACCAAGAAGGCGAGTTAATCAGACCTAGATCTGCATTCTTGGGGCCTTGAAAATGGACTGGAGATTATTTGGAATGACCAACCTAATTAAGCTATATGACCTAATATGATAAATGCAATATTTTAGAAACACACAGAGTAAAATAGTAAATTGTAGGAAAATTTGGGAAATATTGGAGAATGTGCACCTATCATGAAAAGTTGGATCTATCATGCAAAGGAGGACTCAGACGCCTAGGGGAATATGAGTCCTTGATAGGGGGTCCTTAAACTGATTTTTCAGTCCTCTTATGCTAGATTTGACCTTCTATTTCTCGGTTGTAGAGTTGTTGGAATGTTATCAAATAATTTTGTAGGTG
>VDFB02008425.1:0-109794 GCA_007258455.2 Sequoia sempervirens
TGGAAAAAGAGGGAGATCCCAAAATGGGGTGTCTTAGGTCCTTCATACAAGTAACTAAGAACTAAGGGTGTCCCTCTTCCCAAAATTTCATTGAAACTAAGAGATTGCAAAGTGTAGAGATTGACTTTCAACACTAAGGTGAGCAGATCTCACTTGAATCACTAGGTTTCTTAGGACAATAGGATTTGGAACTAAATGGAAATGATTTTATGCAACTAAACCTAATAAACAATATGATCTAAATGATAAAATTCAAGATATCAAAGACATAGAAATTGAAAACATAGTTTGTAGGTAGATTTGAGAAGGGTTTGAACACATGTACCTGGCATTAAAATTTGGTTTTGACAACTATTGAAGGATAGGTTTTCCCTAGGGCGAATGGGTTCTGGGTAGGGTGTCTAGAAAAATCTTTGATAGTCCTTTGATGCTGGATCTTGGCTTTAGTTTGACATAGGTCCCATTGTCGAAAAGTCAAAAATAAGATCTGTAATTGAGTTTATGTGGCTTGAAAATAGTGGTGACAACTTATGCAATATTGTGAACTTTCTCTTTTAGATAGTTTTAGTCCTCCTTTCAACCTATAATCTACACATAAAAGAGGAAAATTTATTTATTTTGAATGGGGGTTTTCCTTAGTTAAACACCATGTTTGGTAATTAAACCTTGATAAAAAGATAATGACGATTGATAGATGGAAGGAATAATGAATGAACATTTTCTCAATACAACTCACCAAAATTTTAATGGCTTCCGTTAGAGGACTGACGTCAAATGCAACATTCTAAAGAATTAGATCTTTCTTTGCTTGATTTATTGAATATTTGAATACTTGGGTGCTTTAGGATCAACAATGCATATTAGCCTTCACAAAATGACATAAATACACATAAGCTTGAACATGATGATAGGATCTTAAATGCTACAACAAATTACTAAAAAAATTTCTCTCGAATGCTTTTGACAATAATATTTTCTCATATAAAGTTCACCTCTTGCTTGATGATGTTTAATTGATAAAATAACTATGTATTTATAGCCGTGTTTATCTAATTTTTAGAAAATTAGATTTGAAAATCCAAAAAATTGCATATGAAGATTGAATCATTAAAATATTTCCAAAAACATATTAAAATTTGGGACCTAGGACTTAAGGAGAACCCATTCGCCCTTGGGTGAATGGGTCCTGGCCAAAAAGTACATGACACACATGATCCAAGGTGATTAAAATATAAATTGCATTAAATAAATATAGGTTCCCCTTTTGGAAAATGAGAAAAATAAATAGGGTTTTGAAATGTATAATTTGGAAAATTAGGAGCTTAATTAAATCCAATTAATTAAGGGACCCGAACATAGTGTGAAATTGTAAAGGTATACAATTTTGTACACTACGCTTACAATTGTAAGAGACTCTATAGTAACCAACTAATAATAGAACATGATTCTTACACTCTTTTATAACCTATCATAGGTCAAACTTGGGCACCCACTTTCTCATACAAAGATGCTAATCAACAACACTTTTCCAACCTACAATACAATCTGGCTGTTATGCATTATAACTTCGTCATAGGAATCCATCATAGAATCGTCATAACACATTTCAAGGAATCTCTTTCCAAAGTGGGATTCCTACATTGTCTTGTGGTGACCACAACATCCTTGTCACCTTCCATGCCAGCTTCCAACATGTCGACATATCATCATGCTAGGTCATATTAGATGACAAATAAATATGAGAAAGGAATTATAACATATGCATAATTAAATTAATAAATTAATTCTAGGAAATTTAAAAGGTTGAGACACCTTAATTCCCAACACAAAGAAGAAGATTTTTCACTCCTATTAATTGGCCCTTTGTTTTCTGTGATCATGACCTTCATTCCATCATCCTATGCTGACCCTCCCTAGTAGGTATTAGTTTTTACTTTATGATTAGTTGATATACCAAAATAAGACCCAACACTTTTAATGGATCTAACAAGTCTTGATTTTGAGTGATGGTTCAAAGTTATGATCATAATAGTGTGAGTTCTAGTATTTTCTAGAACTTTTCTTTGCACCCAATATAGTTTCTTTTGACATTATGTCATACTAAAGAATAACTTAACAAGAAAACTTGAATAATTATTTTAATACATAATCACGAACATGCACCATAACAATGCATAACTTGAAAAGATTCACATTAGAGTTTTTTTTGTAGGGTAACATATACACCTATGTGGTGTCACTCCCTAATAATTATTTCAGAAATGAAGCATGTGTAAAACATTAGGAAACCATGATAAAATGTTTACAAGTTAATAGAGACACATACCACTTGCCAATAATCTACTAGGATGATATAGGTCTCCATTCTTTTGAGGTAAAACAATAGGGACTAGGAAGTATGGCTTTAGGGTCATCCTAACTCAATTTGAAAATAATAGAGATATTTACTTTAATTCAAGGATATAAACATGAACCTTGATACATTGAGCTTATTAACATTTCACATTTAATGAAAATAAATCACTTAGCCATTTTATTTCACTAGCCTAGGTTATTAGGATCATTAGCATTGCCAGGGCTACACTTGATCCTAATGTTAATTAGTTAATTTGAAAGATGATTAAGCTATTTTATTTGCACTATGGTGGTTAGTATGTATCATTATCATAAGAATCTTCCTACAATTAATTGAAAATCTAATTTTGAAAACCTAAAGATCCACGTAATGTTATAACAAATCAATTTTGTTACTTTAATTACAAAATATTTTGAAGTTATAACTTAAGTTAAAGGAGCCTAGTCACATGGTCATTTTCATTAATTTTTCATTAGAATAGAATGTGTTTATGTAATTTAAATTTAGTAAATTAGGGTTCTTAATGGAATATGCATTAAACCCCATCAATTGAATGAGACTTAATGTTGACCCTTGTATCCTAAGGCAAGTAAGAGGAACCCTAATCCATCATGAAGTCAAATAAAAGAATATCCCACACATTACTACCATTATTTTTGTATGTAGGTAGTAGGATCTATGAGGAGGAAAAAACTACCCTCTTTTGTTGTTATAAAAACCAATAAGTACCCCCCTCCCCACCCCCCAATTTGTTTGGTATACATATATTTATAATATTTTATTTTCTCTTTAAAAAAAGGAAAATACATTTTATTTCAACACATACATAGGTATATTCATATATAAATTTACCATGAAATGCTATTTTTTGAATATATCAATTTATTGGTGTATACATATAATTTTATTTTGAACATAGATATATTTGAATGTATAATAATTTATTTCAATCAATAAATACAAATATATAAACCCACAATAATAATGGTAGCTATTTTTATTTTAATATAATATAGAATATGAAATAATACTATGACAACACTTGGAGAAATAGTCTTAATGAGGAGAAATGGAACAATAATATAAGAATAAAATCCCTTGGAAGTTCCTTCAAACCCCTAGGAAGAATATTGTTTCCTTAATATTACCATTCTTTACATTCTCACAATGATGGTGATAAAAAATGCTCAAGAACATCACATGCACAATGATAGTATAACTTACTAGTTGCAAAATTGTGAAGTTTTCTTTGAAATTGTAGATTTGGAGTTAGAGAGAATGAAAAATCAAATTCTTTTATTCAAAAGAGGCAAGCCAAAATACTTTTTCTTGGTCTTTCTGCATGTAGGTTCCAAATTGTTAGTTGGAAGGTAACAATCTAATAGCAATTGGAACCACAAATTTTCATGGGATGCTAACGTGTCGTACAAAAATTGTAATTGGAATGTTTTATATAAGAGGGCTAAGGTTAGGATACCATGCAATGTGAAATTAAAAGGGTGTGTAGTTTAAAAGACTACAATAGGATTAAGACATTTGTCATGATCTTAATTTGTGGGTGAAACCACAATAGTGGTTTACAATTGAATTGAGGAAGGAAAATCACTTTTTTTGAGATTTCACTAGCTAAGGGGGTTCGGTCGAACTACCATGTTCACTCGAACCCCTTAAGACATTCAGCCGAACCACATGGTTCACCTAAACCAAATGTTCGACTGAACCATATCAAGGTCAATGCAAAAAATAATATTTTAAGGGGTTTGGTCGAACCTAGGTTCGACCGAACCCTTTGAATTAGGGATTTTTTAAAAATCACTCCCATCACTATCAAACGAATCGACAGTGAACATAAGAGCGGCACGAGCTAACATGAATGGAGATCTGAATAGCGAATGACATAATCTGGGACAACCATTTCAACGTGCACCACCATATCAAGGTTCAACCTCCATAGCTAGGTTGGTATTCTTCTTTGAATCCTCCATATGAATCTATTTGTTTGAAAAAACTCCCCTAAATGACCATTTTTACTACTTTGTAATTCCTGTGCAACAATATATGTTGAAATTATACCCATTTCAAAAAAAATTGTCCAAAAAAAACTTAAGACATTACCCATTTCAAAAATAAGATGTCCAAATTGGTTTAGAAAGATTAAGGCTCCATTATGTGAGAAACCCATTTTTCTAATTCAAATGAATACAAATTGGTGAAGGATGTGGAATTTGGCTTTACAACTACTAATTGCATTTGCTTGAAAGTTTCTAAAGCCTTTTAAACAAAACCCATTTATTAAAATTTGGATTTACAACTGCTAATTGCATTTGCTTGAAAGTTTCTAAAGCCTTTTAAACAAAACTCATTTTTTAAAATTTGGATTTACAGCTGCTAATCGCATTTGCTTGAAAGTTTCTAAAGCCTTTTGATTTGGATTTATAGCTGCCAATTGTATTTTCTTGAAAGTTTCTAAAGCTTTTTAATTTGGATTTACAGCTACCAATTGCATTTGCTTGAAAGTTTCTAAAATTTTTTAATTTGGATTTACAACCAAAAATGAATTATAAAATCTTGTTACAAAATGAAAACTAAACGAAATAACTTGCAATAACTAATTATTCCTTTGAACTTACAAAGAAACTTGCACTTACAATGAAGTCAATTTACATAACTTTTGAGAACAATAAAAACAATATTATTATCAAAAAATATTATGAATCTAAAGCCAATGGTGCTATTTGAACCATCTTAGAATTACAAACCTTGTGGCTAAGAGAACCACCCAAAGTTCAAACAAACAAGCATTGTAAGAGCCACCCAAATAGCAACTAAGTGAAGTTCAATTACAATTTGGATGTGGAATTTTCCATGACTAGTTTTGAGGATTTCATAGACTAACTAGCTATGGAAATTAGGGGGTTTCCATACTCCAATACCTCATGGTAGACAAACAGGGTGTCCAATATATTGTAGTAAAATTAATGGATAACTAAGTATGTCTTCTCTCAAAACCTATCTTGATTAAATATGTAATTTTCAAATTCTTTTATTTCCCTCTAAACTACATGTACAAATAATCCTTGGTCAACACCCTAATTGAAATGATCAACTTATTAGATAACACCTACAACCCCATCATTAATTGTTAAGTAAAAATTTACACTTCCCTAAGTTACTTTCCCTAGGCCCATAGTAAGTGAAAATGGGCATACGAGATAATATGAAATCATATGACTCACCATGTTCTCTATTCTTAGGATTTTGGAGTATATCATTTAATATCCAAAAAATATAATTTCATTGTCGATATCAACCAATCTTTGCTTCAACTTCCAAATCATCCACACAATCATCCCTAAAACATTCAATATATGTGAAACATAATTATGAGGAAGATACAAATAATCCTTGACATCTAGCTTTTTGTAGATCAAACCTGATAATATGGTTCTATAATTTTAAACTATTTCCAAATTTGAAATCAAAATACAATCAATTATCTATTTAATCTCAATAATCATAATTTTAAGGAAAACATAAATTGCTTGAATCTTTTGAAGGTCTCTCATTAGATTCTACTTACTCTAACTTAAATTTAAAAAACAACATTAAAATCCACATAACAAATTTCAAAGACATAATATTATTACAATATTATTTAAAAATCTAATTGTAATGAACATGTTATAGTAATAAATATTCAAATTTTAAATATATGAAAATATATAACCAAATGATCCTTAGTTTTCATATATCATTTGTGATGAGAATGCTGAATATTATAAATTTTTAGGCCAATCTTTAGGCACTAATTCACCATTGTTAAAATAATCCTTTAAAGTTAATTCATTATTTTTTTTAGGATTATAAATTTTTACAATTTCTATTAAGCCAAACTTAAAATAATGGTATAGATTAAGATTCTTGTCTTTATCCTACATTTGGGTCATTTTTGATTAGATTTACTATCATATTTAGAAGTTGTATTTTGTTATTAAATATATTTTTTAACATATATAAAATGTATGATTGGATTAGTGAGATGTTATAACAAGTATACACTATGAAGTCAAACTTTATTAGATTGATTCTTAATAAATTAGGAATAACGATTAAATTTATAGCTTTATGCAATCTATAAGTATAAATAGTTTGATGGTAGAAACTTTATACATATAAAAATATGATAAATGTGTGATTATTTTTCTTGCCAATCTATAATTTTTTGATGTGCTTGGCTATATAAATGAGATGATTCACTCATAATACATAATGATAAAATTCATCCTGATACGAGGGATTTTATATTATCTTCCATTAAATTCATCCTCTTTATGAGTTTCTTATGGAATATTGATATTCTCTAGTGTGAATTCTTAATTTTAGACATATCTTAACTAGATAAATTTAGGTTCAATGAAGGCAATATAATTTTTTTTTCACTTACATAATCCTAGCTTGAAGTTCATTTATGTTTTTGATATTAAAATCAACCAAAACAAGGGTGTTGTCCCATTAAAACAAGGCAACCAAGGCCATCCAGAGAAAACCCATTAACAACATAGTGACAACAGAGTAAACCAAGCCATCACCCACAAAAAATCATATCAAAAACCCTAAAACAATAGTAAACACAAGATATTTATAGAGTCCATCATGCAGGCATGATACAAAATAGTCGAGTCTATAGACCCCTAGGGGTCAAACCAATCTAAAAACAACATATACATACTAAAAGTCATATAAAAACTATCAAAAAAATTAAAGAGGAAAAAGCCTAATTCTGTTCCTCCATGCATGGTTTTTCCTGAATAGCAGTCGCCCAATCCGTTGTGAGGAACTTGAGCAGCTCCTTAAAGCCAACGTCTTCCTCGCCATCACCTGCGGACTTGTTCATTTATGTTAAAAACTATTAAATTAGATATTTTTATCCCCAATTATTTTCAAATAATTTTACAATAAACAACCATTTAAGGATGCCATGTTATAGATTATAGTTGTATTCCAATTCTTTATAAAGTGTTCAACCCTCTCATGGTCTAAATAATTTTACATTCAACAACCATGTCTAAATTACATTATATGTACCCAACCTCTTCCCCTATTTAACACACTCATACACCTTGTTACTAATCTCATTCAAAGAGGTGGATCAACCAATCTTAGAGGGATCCTCATTGATGGGTTTTTTTATCTTTGTTCCTAACACTGAGATCCACCACATGTTTAGGTGGTTATCAATAGAATTAATCATTTTAGCAAACATAGGAGAGACAAGGGAGCCATCAATCTAGGCTCTAATACTATTCTAGACATAGTAGAACTAGAAGCTAGAATCCTAATAATGATAGCCTTTGGATAATACACAAGTTTTCCTTTTGAATGGATTGGGGAACATTTATTGGATGGGTTTTATTTCCCCTTCACCACATTTTGATTATGATTAAGAATTGAAATAATAAAATTCTCAAATTGGTATAAGAAAAAAATAAGCCCTTGTGGAGGGAAGCTCATTTTTTTCCCATGTGCAACTCTAATAATAGATATATTAAATTACATGAGTAAATGGAAAGGGAAGCTAGCAAGTCACATGCATCTAAGATTATTTATAAGATAAAAGTGATAGGATAAACAACATTTATAGTTTCCTTCTAGGATGAAATAAATAATCAAGTAGAAACATTTATATACTTGTGAGGAAATCATCTATATGTTCCTTCCTCTTGTATTTACTTTCTTTATGAGACTTCAAGCCCTTCATGGATAAACCACATGTAGTAACAATACCTTCCTCAATGGATTTAAAGGTCAACCTTATTACTTTTTAACCAAAATTTTAATAACATTCAATTTTGTGTAATTTATGGAGCACTATTATCATTTTAATTCAAAATAATGTAAGAAATATATATAAATTTAAAAATTAAAAAATCCTAAAATAATAGTTTTAAATTAATTGAAAACATGGTTGGACCCCTCTAATTTTGTGAAACTATTTCTTAAAAGCTATTTTAGTTGAATTTTATATAATAGGAAAAGGAAGCCACATATGACATTAAGACCTTCCTTGATGGTTTTTACTAGGAAATTTTTAATTTCATTCATAGGTCAAGGTGTTTTAAACAAAAGTTGTGTTTGGAAATCATCTAATGCATAAAGAGAAATAATGTTAAACTTAAGCCCTTAATTTTATAAATAACTTAAAATAATTTATAACATGGCTAAACACTAGATTCAATCACATAATCTATCGTATATACTTAAATCAATTAAATTGCATATCATGTCTATCATTCTAATGACTAGCTTCCAAATAAAAGCATCCTTCTAAATAGATTAAAGTGCTCAATTAAGGTTACATGTTAGGTCAATTTTACTTCTTGTAAAATAATATAATCAATAGACTCATAAGATCTTCTAAAAATACAATCAATAGCTCTCTTGCTACTTGAGATTCTTTACCTTTTACATTTAAAATATTAAAATTCATAATTAACCATGGTAACACTTAATATAGTCTATTAAAAAAATATAAAGCCTTCATTTCCTTCCTCTTTTGGGAGACTTGGATCTACAACCAATTATGTGCATCATTCCATCTTTCATTAATGATTTCAAACATCAAGGATTTCATATCAATGTGCATCATTATACAAAGCTAGTCCATTATATGTAGTTGTGGAATTTGTATAGGTAACTTTTAAATTTAAAAAAATGTAAGATTGATTTATTTTACTATAATATCCAAGAAATTTATAAAAATAAGAGTAATAAAATAATTATTAAATATTATCTAAATGAGTAAATATAACCATATTTTCATATGGAGGAATTTATATTATCTATAAGATTTGAGATGATAGAAAAAATATGTACAAAGATTAAATCAAGTCATTTTCTCTTATTCTTTCATTATTTCTTTCTTTTTGTACTAGGTTTAAATCTTCATCTAGGTTCAAGTTGTGTACTTATATGAAACCTTTGTTCCTTAGTGTCATGTTCTTGTACATTGTATGGTAAATTTCATGATAAATATTATGTGCATGTGTCCCTTCCTCCTATCAATTTTTTTTTATGGATATAAGGAAGTTTATTTCTTCTTCTTTTTTTCCTCCTTATCAAAATATTGCTTCAATAATTTAGAAATCATATTTACAAGCTTATATCATCTCTCTCATTTTCTTCTCTTATTTGTACCTTCAATTATGACTAAATTGATTTTACATGACCACCAATGTTAAGTAATTATGATTTCCCTTTATTACTAGTTGTAGGAAATAAATCTTAGATGCAACCTTTATCAATATTTTTTAAGTCTTTAATGGCACATTTTGTACTAGAGTGCACACTTGTAAATTTAAAATTTAGAACTATTTTAGATTATGTTTTGTGTGCAATTTAGTAATTTGAATGTTTTATCTTATTAAAAACTAGATAGATGTTGAATGTTTTATATTATTTACCAAGGTCTCATTGCTACTTTAGGTGTACATACATATATATAACATGGAAAATATAGATGTTTCACCTGAGTAAGAAAATTTGTTTGCAAATACCAATAATGAGATTAAGAAATTGAGAGACTCATTAGCACATGGTGAAAACCCAGGGATATATTCTAAACCATGCATGTCCATATTACATAGTCTAGAAAAACTAAGAGATGAACTTGAGAGGACTAGTGCATTTCCCCCAGATAGAGTAGCTACTATTCTTTCCCGCATGTGGGAAGAAGTACATGGTGACATTCCCCTTAAACAAATATAGGATAGTGTGACCAAAGAAATGATAAAAAATACTTGTTTTCCATTCTATCAAAATGTGTGTAAGGTTAGGGGATACCAGGTCACTAGATGTTTCGATCATGTTATGGCCACATTGATCTACCTACAATTTCTCACAACACATGGTCAATACCCAAAAAATGACCAGATTCTATTGTATTTTGTTCAACATTTGTATGATGAGGTCCATTTGGGCCTCAAAGTCAACTACCTGGACATTCCACTATATGTTGGTTAGGGGCGTGGTAGGATTTCCGATAGGCCCACGTATCATCGAGTAGATAGACCAGCCCTAGTGTTTAGGGTATTGGTTGGTGAGATGTCTCCCGCTCTCACCCCAACTCTAGCCCCCATAGCAGATGAGGTTGTCGTTGCTTCCCAAAAGGAAGCTATTGACACTGTAGGTGACATTGCAGCTACCACCACTAGGATATCTACTGATCGTGTAGGTTAGTATTTGATGTCTAGATGTTCCCGATCCATGCCATTTTTTGCATTGTGGACCACCATGGATCCTTATTCAGCGACGAACATCCCTACTCCCACATAGCTTAAGGCACTTATACGAGATGTGGCACACAAGACTCTGCATTGTTTAGCTGAGGACCTCTTGGAGGCATATTCCTTCATTGCATCAGACTATGGGATTGGTATAGAGCATGTTAGAGATCATTTGGGACATAGAGGTCATTCACTTCTAGGATCCCATCACTCTCAGTCCAGCACTAGTGCACGTCAGGATCCACCTATAGATCATTCGACAACTGCACAGACTATGGGTTTTATTGAGATGTTGATTGGTTCTGGTTCGTCATTGCCAATGCCATCTCACCTGCATAGTACTCTTCACTCATCATTTATGGCACAAGATGGGATAGATCGGATGGATGAAGCATGTTGATTCACCACTTGACTGTATAGGCGGTTGTTTTAGAGGACTTAGGTCATCTGATATCAGATGATGTGCATGTATGTGTGCATGTGCATGTTTCAATTCCTTTTTAATTATTTTTAAATTTTAGTTTTAACTAGATATTGATGTACTGATATATATGTATATATATTGTAGGTAGAAATACCTAAAGCCACTCGTAGCCTTGTTCCTCTAGATTGTGTACATCGACATGACTCTGTGGATGAATCTGTTGCTAGTGGACATGCGAGTTTTAAATTTTTACATATACACGTGTATATGTACATGCATATGTATGCACATAGATCTAGATAGATATTTAAAAATATACAAGTAAATTCTTAAAAATATCTTTCAAAAAATTTATTTAATATAAATTATATGTATTTAACACATTTTGTACACTTTTTTATTTGCAGGGCTTAGTACATCCATTAGAGCAAGACCATTTTCATTTAGATGGTCGTTCGTCTAGGAGTCAACATTCATATTAGGCCCTACACTAGATTTATGATATTTACTACATGTATTTTCTTATATGATGATCTTTAGTATTCGACATTTAATGATCTCTAATTTACATTTGCTTATATGATTTACATGTTCATTTGCTTATTTCATGATCTTTAGTATTTGACATTTGATGATCTCTAACTTACATTTTCTTATATGATATACATACATTTGGCTCTTTCCTTATAACATGTTACATGTTTATACATTGAATCTATTTACATGTATCCATGTGTCTGCTTATGTTTACATGTTTAATCTCTTAGAACTTACATTTCCTTATATGATATACATTTTATCTCTAGTATAATTTTAGGAAATTAATGCCACTTTATAATTAAGTTCATTCATGTTGTCCACAATAAATATTTTTCACGTACACCCATTGAATTTTATAGTAAGCAGCCAAAAATTATAAAATAAATGACTCTCAAGCTCAAGTAAACTAATGATATTTTATAAACGAGTTATAAAATATAATTATAAAGAAGAGGTAGGAACATTCCTTTTATAATTATATACCATCCTTCAAACACTTTCCCTCTAAGTTATAAATTTTTTATGTTAGATTATTTCATAAATAATCTCTTAATCTACACCATTATTAAATTATATGAAAATTTTATTCTTTGAAACATTAAGAAAATTCAATTCAAATTTTACCTCTATTGTCTTTTTGACAAGTAACAAAATTCTAAAATTACTCTAAGATATATGTTGCATATCTATACATTAAAAAACAACAAACTCCACAATGAAATAACTTGTTTGATTACCACTTGATTCATTTAATCTAGGATGTAGTTATTCCATACACTAGAATTTTTTTTTTCCCATATGCATATAAATACAAGCTTATTTTTCATTATTCCATATCAAATTGCAAGATTAATTCACATTTATATCACTTGGAGCTTGTAGATTTTGGAGAAAAGGTTTTTGTACATTTATCAAGGAGGAAAATATTGGAGAAGACAACTTTTCATTTTAATTAATCAAGGGAAAATTTGAAGGAGAATTTAACTAAGTTGCTAGAGGGTTTGTTTTGAGACATATTTAACTTGAAGAAGAAAATGTGACAACAAAGAAAAAGAAAAAATGCGTCTCAATGAAAATTGTCAAAAGAAGAACAAAAGAGATGTGAACAAAACTTGGAAAATTATCATAGAAAGAAACAAGGTACATGCTTGTTTCTTCTCTCTCTCTGTCTCAAGTGTGTGTTTATGAATTTTATTAACACCTCAATTTGTTTTTCTTATAAATATGCATGCCTTTTATTAAAACCATGTTAGATTTAACTTGGAAACTTTAATACTAAAAAATAGTCATCTTGCATAGAAATTACCTAAATACCTTATCATCTATTTACAATTACTTTTGTTTCATGGAATTCTTAAGTTTAAGAATATTTGATTTGATTTGTTTCAACTCCACTTAAATAACTCATAGTCTCTCACTTTCTTTGCTTGCATGTAAATTCAAACAAGTAGGAAATTCTCAAGCTCAAGTCAAGCCAAATCTAGATATTGGATCAAAAAAATCCGTTGAAGAACACATGGACCTTGAAGTTAGGGAGGAGACCCAAGTTCAAACAATGCTTATTGGAGAGGGGTCAAGATCACTTCCCTCTACTGGTGTGGACGAGCATATAAAACTAGTTGTTCAAAACTTCTGTCACTTATAGCATCATGTCTTATCACTTTGTTTGCTTGCATACATAAAATTCACTTATATAGAATCATCTCTCACTTTCTTTGCAAAATATTTTGTGACATGTAGAAAGGGCTCAACAAGTAGGAAGTTCTCATGCTAAAGTCGAGCCAAATCTAGATATTGGATCAAATGAATCCACTGAAGAACACTTGGACCTTGAAGATAGGGAGGAGGCCCAAGTTCAAACAATGCATGTTGGAGAGGGGTCAGGATCACTTCCTTCTACTGGTATGCATGAGCATATAAAACTAGCTGAAAAGGTGATGAAATAAATTTCTAATAGAAATTTAGATCATTTACTTGAAATGGATGTGGAGAAGCTGAAATGTTATGCCAACCAGCCTTATAATACGAGAATGAGGTCAATGAATAAATCTGTAAATGGAATAATCAATCATTATTTCAATCATCTTGATACACTTGAAAAAACCTAATTATTATCATGTTTACTTCTTCGTAATGAGCTGAAGGAGTCATTACAATTGTTGGGTGTACATTCGACATCAAATCAGAAGAAACACATGGGATTGCAAAAGGATATTGCTCAAAATGTTAAAAAGGGTTTAGATTCCATTGGGAAAGGATCTTGATCAGTGGATAAGGCCACTACAAGAAGGGTGATGTTGACATCTATTGTACATCAAGATATAGAAAGAAAAAAAAATGTCTGCACTTTTAGCTGAAATTGGTTATAGTAGAACCACATTAATAAAATATGAGAAAAAGAGAAAGTTTTTGGATGAGAGTTCAGAAGGAAATTGGGAAATTATGTGTAGAGCTCCCCATTCTGATAGGATTGAAGATGTTGTTAGGAACTTGATCTCAAGTTTTTGGCATGATCAGATTCGTCCATCATCAAATACTAGAGATGTTATGAGACACATGATTGGGCCTGGTATTTATGAAAATCATATCAAACATTGGCTAGAAATAACACAATTTGAGATGTATATGAACTTTTGTAATACATATCCTCATATAAAGATTGGGAAAACAATCTTTGAAAGGTTAAAGCCATATTATGTGAAGATAAACAAGTTTTTTGAAACTTGTTGCCGTTATCATATTGAATTTGATCTCTACTATCAGGTGTTTTGAAAGATGAGAGAAGAAACTTGTGGGTTTCAAAATGCACCTCTTAAACAAGAAAGTTTGTTCATAAAGGATATTTTATGTGATCATGAAAAATGGACCTCAAATAAACTGCATAAAAGGAATTTGTGAGACATGGAAATTTGGCTAAATTTCCTTCAAGAAATGAGGATAATGACCTAACAAAGACATTAAATTGCAAGAGGTAAGTATTGTTTTTAGAGAGTTTATTTGTTTCAATTTTATTAGATTGTTATTTGAATTCTCTAGTGTAATGTTTCATTCATTGTGTGGTTTATTACTTATTCATATATTTTACTCACATAGGTACAAGTATGTAAAGTTGCAAACAAATTTTGGGAAAGAATCTACAAGGTTGAACTATGTAGAAGAGGAGATTCCTATTGGAAAATTTATGGAAGATTTTTGAAAATTGATACAACCATACATAGGACATTCCTTTTTTGCTAAGTGGAAAGCACAATAATTCCAAACATTGAGAGATACTTTCCCACTTGGAACAGTTCTATCAGTAGTTGACTTTGCAGAAAATTACGCCTTCATACATCAAAAGGAGATTCAATTAGAGTATTACTTTTCAAAGAAAATCATTATTATGATTCATGTGTGTTATCGACATGCACAATCAGAATTGGATGGTGTTGAGAGTATAGATGAAGAACGAATCATAAAGAAAGAATATCACTTTTATATTAGTGATGATAAAGAGCATGCAATCCTTTTTGTCCAACATTTCTTTACAATTTTTTTTGAGAATTTTAGAAGCAGGGGTGTAAAATTTGAAAATAATTTTGTATGGTCAGATGGATGTGTGATACAATTCAAATCTTCATGGCCATTCTATGTACTTTAAGTAGATATCATAAAATCTACAAAATACCACATGTTTGGATTTTTTTGAGAGTGGGCATGGAAAGGGTGAGAATGATGGAGCAGGAGCTTGCATCGAATGAGCTTTAAGAAAGCATCAAATGAGTTATCTAGAAGATCATATAGACAACACAAATGATGTTGTTGAATGGTGCAAGAAACACTTTGCATCAAATGTGGTCGGCACATCTTCAAGAAAAAATTGACACATTCCACATAGACTATTTTAGGAGATATCTGGTATGTGTAAATTACATTTTCAAAAATTTGAATTTATTTAAATTAAATTTATATATATATATATACATGTTTTTTCACATAAGTTTGTTGTTGTACATGTATCTAGCTATGGACAAAAGATCAATGCATGGATGCAAGAGGGTAGAAAAACAAGATCTTTGCATTGTGTTAGGACTTCATATAGTTTCCATGGATGGACATTACACACAAGGGATTACTCTTTTTTTTTCACTTAGTGCATTGTAGGAAACTCTGATCATACATGCAACAACCAAGAACTTGGATATGTTGGTAAATGGGATACAGTACCACTAGTTGTTTCAAAAACATATGATGAAAATGAGGAAGAAAGATATGAAGACATTCCATTGATTTCAATTGATTATGACCATATATCAGGATTGGTTAGAAAAGGTACATGTGTAAGCTTTCTATAATTTTTATATTATATATATCTAGATAATGATCTTTAAAGTCTAGAGACATTTCTAATTTTTTTAGAAATTTTGTGTGTAAATTTGGTGTACAAGAGATGTTTTGCAGTCATAGCAGATCCTAGAAACATCGAAGGTGTTAGCTATTATTTATTGTGTTGCATAAAAGAGAGGAATAAGCTAAAAAAAACCTGGAACAAGTGATGGAATGTTATTTCCCACAAGTGAGTTTGAATTTAAAAATATATATTCATTGTGTTCACATGTGCACATTACATTATAAATATTAAATATATAGTGTACAAACCTTGAGCATGAAAATGTTGTACATGTTCATATGTCTTACCAAGTAGGTTCATGTTTACCATGCAGGTTATGTTGTAATGCAAGGGACATATCTAAAACAAGTCAAATTTGTTCAACATGGGATTGATTTTGTTGACTATCAACTTGATAACAAGGTATATCAATATAGTCACTTGATAATTGCTACTGCCCTACATCTTCACGCAATTCCACATGCACATGGCCAAAGAAAATGGAGACTAGATATTGAAGATCATGAAAAAATTCTACATGTTATTGAAAAGTGGGATGAACCCGAATCTTTAACTTATATTATATCCATGATTTTCAAATTCACTTGTAACCCTATACATGTTCAAGTGAGAACTTATAGTAACTTGTACATAGTTGTAAATCCTTTTGCGTAAATTACAATTATATGTACATATTTGTTCCATGGAATTCTCAAGATCAAGAATCTTTGATAGAATCATCTCTCACTTTTTTTGCGTGCATGTAAACCCATATATATGCTTTCAATACTTATTTGAAACCTAGTGAAGTTTTTTAAAATCATTTTTCCTAAATTGCAATTATATACAACTTATATTTTTTTCATGGAATTCTTAAGTTCAAGAATCTTATATACAATTATATACAACTTATATTTGTTCCATCGAATTGTTCCATGGGAAATTATGTAAATTTTAAAATTAAGTATTATCTAATTATAAAATTATTGCACACATATTTAAAACATAAATCAATGCAAATAAAGTTGCCATCAATTTAATTACAAAAATACTCGCGAAATGGAAATAGAATGTTCCTCACCGTTAACCCTACTCCTCTACCTTTAACTTTAAACCCTTAAGCCCTCTCTCACTCACTCACTCCTATCGGCTCCTCTAGCCTTTTAAACCCTTTAAACTTTTCTTTCACTCCACTCACTACACTTATCTCGAGTTCCCCTCTCCTCTACCCTTAACCCTTAAACCCTAAACCATTGTAACCTATATCTTTTATCTTCTCCCACTCCCCTCTCGCAGTCTTCCCTTTCCTACCCTTCTCTCTAATTTGACGAATCTTGAACTTTGATTTTGATTTTGATGATTGACGATCTGTTTCGAGCCGGAACTGGAATCCCGTGATGATTTTTCTATTCTTTCTGGATGAAATGATGATTGTTTGACGGGTTTCGATTTCGACGGACCCTGACCGGAATCGGTCGGAATCCTTTGATTTTTTTGATTTTTCGATTTTGTTTTTCCTTTACGATTTTATTTTTCGATTTTGACCTTTATTTTTGATTTTTTTCGATTTTTGATGATTTGATTTTGATCTTGATTTTGATGGACCGCGATGATGATTTCTGATGAGATTTGATTTTTGACGGATCCTGATCTGAATCCTGACCGGATTTTGGATTTTGTTTTTGATTTTTGTTCTTTTCTGGATTTTTCGATTTCGGACCTGATTTTCGGATTTGATTTTCTCGATTTATCTTTTAGTGTTTTTCTGATTTTGACGGACCTGGACTTGATGGATGGGATTTCGATTATGAGCGATGATGGATTTGATCTTGATGGGATTAACGGACGATGATGATCTTTTGAGCCGGAATCCTGACGATTTTTATTTGAGCGATGATTTATCCTGACTTGAGCTCCCCTCTAGCCTTAAACTCTCTACCCTCTATCTCTCTCCCACTCCCTCCATATCTCTCTCTCAAGTCTCTCCCTCCTACCCCCACACTCCCTCCATATCTCTAGAGAAAGTCTCTCCCTCCTACCCCCATGCTCCCTCTCTCTCTCAAGTCAATGAAATGAGCCTGCTATAAAATTTTCCAGCCATAGCTGCCATCTCTCCAACTAAAAAAGTCCATGTAGGCATTAAAAAAACATAAGAATAGTTAAAGAAAACCCATAAGCACAAAGCTAATGAATCTTCAACTTCACTGCTCAGGTGGTTTAAAGCATGAGAATAAAATAACCTTCTAGGTCTCTAAATCTTATATAGTATATGATACAAAGCAATTTCATCATGGTGGGAAAATCACTACACTAAAAAGATTTCTAGAGAGAATAAAATCTAGGAGGTTCGTAGGGTTGTAAATACATTAAAATTAGAATAGGTACAGCTATAAAAGGAGTGACTCATAATCATTTTAACCACAGTTTGCATTTGAGAATACAAAAATATGGAATATGCATCATTAAATTAGTTAGGCTATGCAAACTGACCTCATCTTTCAACCGAATATTCTCAATACATAGTTGCTGCTCTTGAAGAATGACTTCTGCAATAACAGCAGGTCCTCCACAGTTGGTGCATATGAGATTTTTGAATTTGTTGAGGAGTATGCATGTGATAACACTTCTTTTTGGGATGGTTATCTTCTTGCTCATTACCTGATCCATTCCCTTCCATGTTGTCACTGCTAGACCTGCTCTCACACTCTTCATCTCTCTATAGATCCCAAGCTGAGACTCTCCACCACTACTGCCAAACATGTCTCATTTTCCTTCCAAGCAAATTGTTTGTCTAACAATGCCCATCATAAATATATACTTACTTATATCTATAAAAAAATAAAATTCCCCTAAGCAAATCAAATTAATACGCATTTCCTCATCAATACCCATATTTTTATGATTTACGATTGAAGAAAACACCTACCAACGTAAAGGAGAGCTTGGGTGCGGAACTATAGATGTTCATGTTCATATTAGACCTTGGTTGAGAGGCAATGAAACAAGGTTGTGCCATTCCAATATTGTTGGATGAGATCTCAAAGAAAAATCTTTTGTTTGAATCGTTCCTGCCCTCAACTAAACTACCCAATCTAAAACTCATCCCAAAATGCTTTTCAACCATTTCTAATATATATAATTTTTAATTATATACTTTTAATATTATAATAATAACAATTATATATTATAATAATAATATATAATTAATAATAATTATATATTATTATTATAATATTATTATTACTATAATATATTGTAATAATAAGTATATTATATATTATAATATAAAAAGAATATAATTTAGATTTATATTAATATTATATATTATAAAATACGAGTATTAAAAAATGGGAAAACAAAAAAAAATAGTAAAATGGATTCATGTCAGGGGGTTCAACCGAACCAATTTTCCAGGTTCGACCGAACCCCCATGAATTACATTTTTTTATTATATTTCAAAGTGGTTTGGTCGAACCTGTGTTAGGTCGAACCTATGTTCGGCTGAACATATTTTTTTGGTTCGATCGAATAGTGATTCGACCGAACCACCCTTTTTTCACCTTCACCCTCCAAGACACCAAAATTGTCTAGAATTTTACAATTCGAAGCTCGATTTAAGAATGAAAATGGAGGAGACTTCACAAACCCAACTGGTATTAGGTAGCCCTTAGAATGAGCTATACAACAAATATAATTTTAATATGTTTTGGTTTTATTATCTATTTCTTTTTTAAGTTTTATTAAATATAGGTTTTTCACCAAAAATGGAGCTCTCTGTTCTACACGTGGAAAAATAGAAAATTATCATTTTTTTTTTTGAAAAATATGAGTGCACCGGATATTGGAGTCCTTCATCCAACAAAAAATAAATAAATCTCGATACATACAATAAAAGTTACGCATTATATAGTCGCGCTATGTCTGAATTGTAATTGGTTTGACTTTGAAACTTGATTAAAGACAAAATATTCAATAAAAAACTATCTAACCAAGTGGAAACACTAGATATCGGAGTTAAAAATTTTAATTCAAAAGAATTAGAATTTTATCCTTCGAGGAAAAAAAGTTATGCATTATATGGTGTGCGCCACTTTTTTAAAATGTGGTTTTATGAAAAAAACCAATTTTTGTGGGAGATGGAAAATGAAGTGCAATCTGATTCCAAAACTTTTGAAAAAAATATTTTTAGAATCTACAGACAAAATGTGGAGAGACTCTAGTTTGCATCATATTCAAATTCCTCATGGTTTATCTGCTATAGGTGCCCGAATGTGAAGATTTAGTTAAAAATAATAATTTTAGTGTCTAGTTTGGCCAAAAATTATAAACCACTATTGTGGGATCACCCTTTTCTGAGGGTTTCATTTGGATTTTTATCTTTGTCTATGTACCAAGACCATCTATTTGTATTGTAATAATTTTGTATGTTTTTTTTTTTGGCAATATGACAATTCTCTCTATCACATCTCTCTTGTGGAAGGGATTTGATCATACCACTTGTGAGTTTCTTCATTACTCCAACAATCATAAATTTTTGTGGGCTTTTATGGTTGAATTATGAAAAAATCTTTGCTTCATCACTAGAGTGTGGGTTTCTTGGTTATTGAAAGATTTTAATGATATTTTTATGTAAAGCCTTGAAATAGGTTTTTTTCTATTTTGACAAGGCATTATTATTTTTATTTGCCAAAAGTTTGAGTTTTAAATTTCCTATATTATTTTACTATTTCTTCACTACTGCCAGCGTTCTATCCTTAATTCCTTGCCTTGTACGTGAGATTGGTAGAGATTAAGGTTGATTTCTTATAGGACAACTTGTGGCATTAAGAATAACTTTGAATTTAATTGTGTGCTAATTTTAATTGAAGTTCTAATGGAGCAATGGATTTAAAAGAATCTACTTTAGTTTGTTCGATATATGGAAAAAAAAGGGGTCTACTTTACTTTAGTAGTCCTCTTAGATATATTTTTTTACTCTTGCTTTTTCTTCCGTATCTATGTAATGGGCAAGAGATCTTTTTTAATAATTCTTTTAACTAGAAAAAGTCATGTGCCCTTGACGCCTAGATTTATTAAATTCTAGCTATATATTTTTTATTGACTAGCGTATTGTGGTGTTCAAACATTATCAAATCCAAACAAAAGAATACTGCTGCAGATGCGTTTTGGAATTAAATAAGTGGAAACAATCAATATAGTGCAAACTAAACAACAAATTATATGGTAAATAAATATAATAAAGCTAAGGCATAAAAAACGTGACAGTGACATATATTTTTTTCTACACATTTTATTATTACTTAGTGTCGTATCTATTTCCAATCAAACAAAGCAAGTATTGCCAACACCCACATAAATTTGAGATAGAGAGAGCGTTTTCTGCATTTTTGATCGACATGGCTTTCTCTGAGTTTCCTGTATTTTTGCAAGCAGCAAATATAATAAAAGACGGTGTATATGCTCCAGCAACAGCTACAGTATGTGCACTCATTGTTTTCTTGTGGGTTTTGTATAGATTTACTGTGCAAAGGAAAAATACATTGAGATCGAGATTGCCCCCTGGACCGTTTGCATGGCCCATTATCGGAAATCTGAACCAGCTGAAAAGGCTTCCTCATCGCGACCTCCATGAACTTGGTAAGAAATATGGGCCCATTATGATGTTGAGATTTGGTTCTGTTCCCACTGTTGTGGTTTCCTCTTCTGCCATGGCGAAGGAGTTCTTGAAAACCCACGATATGGTTTTTGCCAGCCGACCTCAAAGTGCTGCGGGAAAATACATTGGATATAACTACAAAGATCTGATATTTGCACCTTACGGGCCTTATTGGAGACACATGAGAAAGCTTTGCGTGGTAGAATTGCTGAATACCAAAAGGATTGATTCCTTCAGATGTGTACGAGAGGAAGAAATGCTTCTCACTGTTCGTTCAATGTGGGAGATGTCTGGGCAGGGTAGGAAGCTTGTTAACCTCACCAACTTGTTTTCATCGTTTACGCAGGCAGTCATGTGGCGAATCCTTTCTGGTACCAAAATTTCTATTCACGGTGACGCTCATCTGGGTGGTCATGGCGAAGAGATAAAGAAGATGGCATTAGAGGCGGTAGCTATAATAGGAGCTGTCAATATCGGGGACTTCATTCCTTACTTAGACTGGATGGACTTGCAAGGAGTGAAAAGACGCATGAAAAAGGTACACAATTCCTTCGACCAAGTGATAAGGAAAATAATAGAGGAACACCAGCAGCGCAAGGGGAAGTTGCAGGAGGAGCAGGAGCAGCAGCCTGCTATGAAGGACATCATTGACCTGCTCTTGGAAATGGAGAGCCTCGATGGAATGGCAATCACAGAGGAAAACATTAAAGCCATTGTTTTTGTACGTATTCACTTCTTATTTATAATACAATCCCCATTATTAATCTTTTTCGATTTAACTGGCAGTTCTAAAAAAAATATGTTTAAATTTTACAGGATATGTTCCTGGCTGGAACTGAAACGACGTCCACTACGCTTGATTGGGTGATGAGTGCGGTGCTTAAAAACCCTGGCGTGGCAAGAAAATGCAAGAGGAAATCGAGTCAGTGGTAGGCAGAGAGAGGACAGTAAGTGAGCGTGATATGGCAAGTATGGAGTACGTGCAGTGTGTGGTGAAGGAGACATTGAGGTTATATCCAGTGGCACCCTTGTTGGTTCCACACGAATCCACACAAGATTGCACAGTTGGTGGATACTTCATTCCTGAGAGAAGCAGGCTTATTGTCAATGGCTGGGCTATCGGAAGAGATCCATCCTTGTGGGAAGATCCTCTGGCATTCAAGCCAGAGAGATTTATGGGTAGAAATGTTGATATTGTGAGAGACAAAGACTTTTTTGATATGTTGCCGTTTGGAGCAGGAAGGAGAGGATGCCCAGGGGTAGGCATGGCCGCTGTGAGCATGAACCTTCTTTTGGCCCAGTTCATTCATTGCTTTGACTGGAGTGTGGAAGGGGAAATCGATATGACGGAAGTCTTTGGAGCCGCCATGCCCAGGAGTGTCGACCTTCTCGCTCGTCCTACACTCAGGCTATCCACCTGCCCTTAAAATTTAAAACTATATTTCCCATCTCCTTGTGCAACATGTCCAATAATTCAGATTACAAATCTTAATAATGCAGGTTTTAATAATTTTATATAAGCTTCTCGTGTTCTTCCAATAATAAGTAGAATGATATATGTTTGTATGTCGTATATGTGAGATCTCATAATCAAACTGATTATATGACAAGGTTTTTATTTAATTGTTTAATGTATTGTTAGAATTATTTTCGGTGTTATCATTATTTTTTAATTATTCTTGACATCTCATTTTTTATAAATAAGAATGTATCATTATATGTATAAAATATTTTATTATATAAATTTTTTTATAGTAAATATGTTCTTTTAATTTAAGTTTGATTCGATAATAAAATGAGACATAAATTAATAATAATTTTAAGAGAGAAGAGAAAAAATAAAAGACACATTGAAAGATGTGAACAAACTTTCAAGAGGATAAAATAATTATAAGCAACACAAAAGAGGTTAGAAAGAAGGTGCCAATACTTGTAAAATTTTACTTCTTGATCTTTTTAGGTGCTTTTGAGGTTTGGTATCATTTTAAGGGGTTTTTTGTGAATTTTCATTAGGGTTTTTTGCAAAAAACCTAAACATTGGCAAAGCCCTTGCACTTTTATTATAATTTTGTGTTGAATGCCTACTTGGATTATTTGATCCTTCAAGTTATAACCTTATGGCCTCTGTTTCATGCATTTATCAACCCCCTTTCCTAGAGCATTGGATGTATCCATTACTTTCATGTGCTTTTAAGGCCTTTTAAAACTCTTGCACTTTACTTGGTCCCACAGAACATGTGAGATCATTTTGCATAGCCTCTTCAGTTTGCAGGAGCATCTCATGTTATTATCTTCTTCTCGTGACCTTGTGGAATGCTCTTTTTTTCCCCAATGTAATTGACGTGTATGGGTCATATGCTAATGAAATTATAAATTTTATCTTTGCATGGTGAATTAAGTTTTCTAGGGAAGCCCCTTTTCATCGTCTTTGTCAACCCCTGTTTTCTTAGTAACTTAAGTTATTTGTATAAGCACATGCTTTAAAGGTTTTTTAAGTAAAAAAAAAAAGCTTGTCGAGGGTCCCAACTTTGGCCTAATCAGCGACGTGTCAGCTTGTAATTGAATCACACAAGTTATATGCATCATGGGGCCTTTTATACTAAAGAATTTCTCTCTACATATGAGTGAAATTCTTTTATCTTGAGAAATAAATTTGAAAAGAAACTTGTAGCCATCTAATGACAATTTCCACATAACCTAAAAGAGAAATCTATGCAAATTTAAGCATTCATAATCCACATGCAAGAGGATAGACAATGGTGGCATTATTTTCAGCTTGTGCTAGTCTCCTTGTGATTCCCATAAGTTATAGCCGATATGAGAGATCTTAATGGTGCATCATGCTCAAGATCTTGTATAAGTTGTAAAATTCCTTTATTTAAAGATCCATTCTAAAACCCTAGAATTGGATAAATGTTGTGTTTTTGGACTTTTAGGCTATCGCTTGCTTGCTTCCTTGCATCCCTCTTCTACCACCCCAATCTCCTTCTTCTTATTCTTCTCCCCTTCTTTCCATTGATCTCCTTAGCATTTTGGGTTCTTCCCATTAGGATTAACCCTTTCTCTCTACCCAATATCCTTTTGAAAATCAATTAAGTGTTGATCTTTTAGGGGTTGGACTTCAGCCTTACCCTTTACCTCTTACCTTTGTTAAGGAAAGAGGTAAGCCTATCCTTTGACCCCCAACAAATTACTTTTAGGTTTCGGGGTTCACTCATCCCCTTTATTGTTTACCACTTCATGGTAAGCGGTAATCCATAAGGCATCTTCCCGAATCTCAATGCCCAAAATTCCTTCTTCATCTGTTTTCTTCCTTTAGAATTTCCTTTTCTTGTTATCTTCTTCTTGTGACCCTACAAAATGCTCTTTTGTTCCCCAATGTAATTGACGTGTATGGGTCATATGCAATAAAATTATAAATTGTATTTTTGCATGGTGACTTAAGTTTTCTAGTGAAGCCCCTTTTCATCATCCTTTGTTGACCCCCTTTTCCCTATTAGCTTAAGTTATTTGTATATGCACATGCTTTAAAGGTTTTTTAAGTCGTCCAAAAAAAATCTTGTCAAGGGTCCCAACTTTGGCCTAATAAGTGATAGGTGTCAGCTTGTAATTAAGTCACACAAGTTGTATGCATCATGGGGCCTTTTATAATAAAGAATTTCTCTCTAAAAATGAGTGAAATGCTTTTATCTTGAGCAATAAATATGCAAGGAAACTTGCAGCCATCTAATGCCAATTTCCACATAATCTAAAAATGAAATCTATGCAAATAAGTATTCACAATCCACATGCAAGAGAATAGACAACATACCCATCAAAAAAGTACACAAGATATACCTTAGGAAAACCCTCATAGAGGGAAAAACCCAACCTCCAAAAGAATCGATGCTCAATGTATTATTAAACAATAAACATTACAATACATCTCTTGAAGCCTCCATGAACATATTTGAAACATCAAGCCTCTCCAATACATCCTCCATGAGTCCAAGAATGTAACCACACATGTCATGCCATTCTTCATATATGCACTCTTCAGAAGAAGACTCAAAACCTCAACCAACCAACCTTAGAGAACTACCCTTGTGTTTGCTTTTATAGAAACCAACTCACACAAAACCACCAAGTGGTATTACTTGAAACCATGTGACTAAAACCATGGGATTAAAAAACCATAACCCCACAACTCTTAGGTTGCTCTAATACCACTTGATGAAGAGAGACTCTCCCTCAAACACACCTTGCACAAAAACTAACATTCAAGAACAAAAAACATGCAACTTTATTATATTCTCAGAAATCATCTACATACATGTAATCAAATGCATTACAATGATTTGGTCATAAGGATACTATTACAAAAACTTAGGCTACAAATTCATGTAAAATATCATATATACAAGTTTATGAATGACAATAATGGCCATTGAAATCCCAACCTTTGTTCTATTTTGAAAAGTAAGAATTTCATCTATCTCCTCATCCAAAATGAATCCATTTTCATTCGTAATGAATTTATAAGACTTTTTCACTTTCCAATGAACTATGAGTTCTATTTTTGGTGGCCAACATATTCAATTGCTCCTTTTTCCAAATTTAGAAAATTCTTAAATTTTAGTCCAATTCTTGAGAGTCATAACTTTTGACTTAGGAATTGGATTGAAAAACTATTCATGTTGTTGGATAGATCTTGATGAGAAATAAGGCCACAAAAGGTTGATAAATTCTCCTTTTGATTTTTGGCCACTTTTTAGGCTGATTCAAAACCTCTAGGTACCTGAAAATTGACTTTAAATATTTTTAAAGTGATTTTTAAAATAAAACATTAATATCTCACAAGTGACAAATGGTATTAAAGTGATTCTTCACCATTAGCTTTATTTCATCATTTTGGAACTCTTTATAAGATTTCATGCCCATATGTGCACGAAAGCTAACTTACTAAAAATAGAAACCTACTATTTTTAGCCCTTCCAATCTTACTAAAAGTATAAACCTACTATATTTTTAGCCCTTCCAAATTACTAAAAATAGTAATTAATCCTACCATTTTTATCCCTTAAAAATTATTCACTAAAAATATATTTTTTGGAGGCATGCAAGATTACTCTTACACCCTAGATGCTCTTGCATCACATTTAATATTGGGTAGTTTATTAGTTAACTTTCCCCAATATTAAATAAATACATGTCTTTACAAATTACATTCAACTTATGTCCCAATGTTACATACAACATATAAAGTGGCCCCAAGAATGTTAACTCCTAGTGATGCATACACTTCTAGGCCCCCCTCGATGCACCACACAAGTAATAATAAATTAAACGTTATAAATATTATGCAAGGTGTATAACACCTAATTCCTAACATTCTCCCACTCGTTATATACATTGAATAAGGGTTAAAAAGTAACCTCAAACATGAATAAGGGAGCAATCCATATAGCCACATTTACCATCAAGATACATGTAAAAAGAAACAAGGTGGTCCCTCCATCACAAACATGAATGGTCTCATCCTCCATCATGCCACTACACATTTAGATAAGAAGCTATCTAAAGATATTCCACACAATCTATCACAAAGAAGCATGAGTCATTCCTCCAACCGATATCATGATACATAAACACTCAATCCAAAGGTAACAAGTATGTATAAGTAGCTATTAAGATATAATCACCATAGTTGAAAATAGCACCCACAACAAATGCTAACGCATCTAATTATCCATACCTAAAAATTATATAAACATAGTAAACTCGTGTCATCAACATATACAACCCATAAACTATAATCAAAATCTCCATGTGCAAATTTTCCAATGAAGAATATACACATCCAAGAAATCCCATTGCATGGGTAATGCAAATCTGAAAAAGATCAAGGCATCCAAAGTCTACCACTAGCATCACATAGAAGATGAATGACAATCACTTTTTGTGAGAGGTATGTAACACCAAATCTGAAAAAGAACTTTTTGTGAGAGGTATGTAACATTTAACCCTTCAAAAATCTCCCTAAAGTCTATAGGTTCCATTAGTATTATTGTTTAGTTTCTAAATGCACTTTACAATTTGTAATTTGGAGTTTATTTTACGGTCTTAATCTTTCTGCCCAAAGTGCTATTTAGCTTAGACCCCATCCTAGAAAAAAGGGAAATCTGAAGATTCACATCTTAGTTTGACTCACCTAAGGGAGGTAAGTCAATTCTCAATGTGGATATCATTTCCTTGAATGAAAATAAAAGAATAGGACCCCTTTTCCCTCTTTGGATCCACTTTTTCATTTTTTTTGGGAAATCTCCCCATATTCCTATTTTTATATGTTTCAGGGGCATTGATGAGGGAATATCAAAGATTAAGGGATAGTTATAGAGTAAAGTGGTTGCCTAGTTTTAGACCAAGAGGGCCAAACAGGGAATTTAAAAGGTTTTCTGGTGGAGAACTTGAGCCTTTTAATTATGATATTATTTAGGAATATTTTATAAAACCCTATTTTTCCTTATGTCAACTATTGGGTATAGATTGCAAAGTCCAAATGTCAGCAAAACTGATGGTGTTGGTAGTTGATATCCAAAGTATATATGTAAATAAACCATATGATTATGCAAAATATGTTGCATAATAAATCCATAAAGCATTGATTTCTCTCAAGGAGGATTGCAACGTTGTTCATTTAAAATGGTATTCCTTATTATGCCATATTTTTCTTTATGCTAGAAGGAAAATATGATCATCTCATTTGGAAATTAGAGCCTTTGATGCTCAAAAAAGGATGCCCCTTGTTCAAGAATGGACATATATTTGGGATAGCAGTTGTGAGGTTGCAAATTATGTTATTTTTGAGCAGTTCTTTATTAGAGGTGTCCTCAAAAATTTGGCCCAAGATATTGATTGGGGATTATCAAAGGAAGTGAGAAGGTTCTTAAGTCCTAAAGAACTTAAACCGGAGTTAGGGTTTGATCATAATTGGGAAGATTGGTTATTTTATTTAGATGCGATGATCATCAGAGTTTATGGATCCCTAATGGATCCCCATATCCTACCCAAGTCAATTCCAAAGAGAATTGCATACCTTGAGATTATATGACAACTAAATGAGATAGATAAGACTCACTTTAAAAGCTACAAAAAACATGCAATTATGCCCTCTACACTTATTTTCTCAAATTTCATGGTAATATCTAGAAAGGGACTGGAATTAATTTTGAATGAATTGCTTCCCTACAGGATGAGGGTCAATAAAATTAAGAAGCATAATCTAGAGCATTTTACTCATGATATTAGGACAAAATATAAGCTTACAAATTTATATATGAATATGATCCTATTGAGGATCTTATCATGGATTTTCCATCAACTTTAGAAGTGACAAAGAGAAGGGAACATTGGGTCAAAATCCAGTTGGTAGGAGAAAGAAGAAGAGGAGTGAACACCCTTCATACAAAGGTGCATACACAAAAATATAGGACCCAATCCTGAGGATAATGACAATGATTGACAATGCAACTAATCTATTGGAAAATTCACCATTTAAGATCCCACAAAGAGATGAACCTAGTCCCTCATCATCGCATATAGTAGAAAAAAAATCCCTAAGAGCATTACACCTTTATAGTAGGTGGCTCAATCTAAAAAATCTTTGGTGGACTATTCGATAGGTCCTAATAAATTTCTAGAAGATTCTAATTTGGCTCAAATAATGCATACCTTTTTAAGGGTTGTAGTTGAAACACCATCTATTGAGAGAATGTTGATTAATTTTGAGAATGAGGATAAAGTAATTGATGATGTGAGAGCAATGTTTTACTTTGAATTTATGTAGGATCATCAATTTATTGCCACTAAGGAGTTTAAACATTTCATCCTTAAAAGTAAAGGAGAGGAGTTGTAGTAGAAAATGTAGGGCCATAATCTCACTGAAGAGAAGAAAATAAAAGTTATTAATGAGTTTTGGACCAATGTAGATGTAGAAATGACAAGCATGACACCCCAGAAAGGTAGGGAACTTGTCAAAAGTGGTGGGTTCTTACTATTGTGTGGATGGAATATATCATCTACTATTGCATTTGATACAATCATGAGGAAAGATGGTGATAATCTATTTTTAGCATTTGAGGAGCAAGCAAGTGCACTTTATTTTGGCTCATGGTTTAAACCTAGGCATGAAACCTTAGCCATTTGGTCTATCTTTATTGAGACAAATAAGCCTAAGGTCACTAATGATAAAAGTTAATTAATGGGAAATTTAATTCTCAAAGGATGGGTGATACAAGTTCCTTACAAGCTATAACACTGATTGCGAATATGGCTATGTTCGCAAAAGCTAAAGCAAGAAAAGTAGAGGTAGATTTAAATAAGGTTTTTTATTTATGATCAAAATTCAAAGTTATAGGAATAATTGAATATTTTCTCTGGATTACTACCACTACCTTAGTTAGAAGTGAGTAATAAGGATGACCACAAAAAGGTAGCTTAAAATTTTGAGATAAATAAATTGACAGAGTTAAATGATAAGAAAGAAGCAAAAGAGAAGGAAAATAAGGAGAAAAGAGAAAATTTCTCAAAGATGGTTGGAAATGTTTTTGGTCATAGGCTATCATGTATTTTGAGCCATCTAGAGGAAATATAGAATGGATACAATGAAGTTGAAAGGTAGAAAATAGTCATTATATGCTTGGGAGATAGAATAATAATTTTCTTCACTCTCATTCAAGGAAACCCTAAAGATCTCAATCCAAGGATGAAGTAGGAGAAAGAGATCTTGCAATAGGGTTTCCTAGGGTATTATCAATGACTACAAGAGTTCACCACTAGGCTAGGGCTTGGAAAAGACTAATGATGTGCAAGTTTTAATGACAAAACCTAATGCAATGCAAAACTTCACTAAATGACCTAGAAATGCATGTAAATCATAACATAAAGTTGAGAGATTATAGGTGTGCACCTGGAAACCTATAAGAACTTGATTGAAGACATGAAATGATAAATATGCTAAAATTAATGCCTGCTAGGACTCATACGCTAGTCTGAGAGATTTAGTCCTAGATGAGGGTTTCTAGGTAGGAATATAGATCTGGTAGAGATGTGTCTGGAACTCCTAAAAACTAAAACTTTCACTAAATTGGGACTCATACACCAAAAGTGGCATATTAGTCCCGTCTGACTTTTCCAAAAAATCAAGACCTGAATCTAATCTTCAATCTCTAATTAATCTTCTCAACTTGATCTTCTGGTCTTAATTGTTGAATTTTTCTCTATAGAAGTCCTTTAATGATCTCCAAACCAAGGTGAAAACTTTGACAACTTTCTCCAAACTTAATCTTCAATATGCCTTCAACCTAGATTTTCAAATCACACACTAAAGAGAGGAAAAAATATTGTTTTGTTTGTAGAAAGGGGTTTTCCTTGGTCAAACCCTATTTTGGTAATCAAACCTTGCATTGAAATGAAATGAAATGGAGGAATGATGAATCAACAACATGCAATGTTACAACTCACCAAACCCTAGCAATAAAGTACCGAAACATATATGAAATGGCTCAAATGGATGTAGATCTTGACTCTTTCTTGAATGTGATAGATCTTGAATTGAATACTTGCTTGAATAAAAAAACCGTACATCACAATTGTTAGCTAAAAAACAAACATGATGCAAGATGACTTTGACATGATGCTTGATACTTGAATAATACTCCTAAATTCTTGATAAACAACTCTTGAATGCTCTTGTAAACACTTGAATGCTCTTCTAAACTCCAATTTTCTATTAGAATTCTCTCATGAAAGTCTTAGGTAAAAATGAGTGAAATAACCTTGTATTTATACTTGTTTATGAAAAATTTCTGGCAATTACAACACTACAAGCCGACATTAGATTTAGGAGAATAAAATCTAGCCAATAATTTGAATTAAATTTTATTTTGGGCCACACAAGACTGACATGCTAGAAGTGGTGTATAAGTCCCATTCAGATTAAAACTATGGGACACATTTTTCAAAAATGCTTAGATTCATGTGAAATCTAGATCGGGGCCCTAAAACCTAGGTGGGACTCATATGTCCAAGGTGATGTATGAGTCCCAAATCACCAAATCTACACCACACAACCTAAAAAGACATGAATTATTATTGGATGTTGATTTATGTTAGGATTATCCTTGAAAAGATGCATTAATTAAGGCTTGTGGATGCAAAATAAGGGAAAATAAGGTATATAAAGAAGACCCATTAATTAATGAAAACCCTAGATTAGTGTGAAAGTGTGGTACAAAAATTTACAACACCTTAAATAAGGTAACATTAAGTTTATTTAGATTACAAGGGCCCAAGACCTAATGTGAATATGTTAGACACATTAAAACACTAAATCAAGCCATCATTAAGCTTGATTTAATGAGGAATCAAACAAGTGTGAAAATATCACAGATGACATTTTTCGACACTACAAAAGTTAGAAATTTTCATATTATTAAATATTTCCTTGAAAAATAAACTTCAAAGTGTTATTGATACTTGGGGGACCCAATAAAGAAAATGATTGAAAATATAGTGGTGAGAGAAAATTTTGACTATTATAATTCATTTGATTTAGGGATCAACTCTGAGACTTTAGAAACCATTGATGATAATATGGTTATACATCAAAGATTTCATCTTTCCATGGGAAGTTTTTAGAAGACTTTGATGATCTTAATATATTATCATGCCTAGCATTATATCTGAGGATGGTGGGATAAAGGAGTATAAGGTATGGAGGATTGAATTTAGTAATGTGTTTCCCCCCATCCTAAGTTCTATTATTGTAGATGATACTTTAGAAATAGATAAAATGAATACTGATATAGACAAGATTATAAAATTAGAGATATGTTTGGAGAAGTTTGTTAACAATATAAAGAAATGGACTTATGGGGGATATTCTACTCATTTGATTCACATCAGAGAAATTTTAGTACATCCTTGGCCTTCAAAGGATATATTTACAGTACATGGATGGAGAAATACCAAAGTGCACAAGACTTCTCCTTTTTATCTCATCATTTATGTCAAAGAGTATCTTCTCAATCAACTTCTAAATGTTTTATCCTCTAGTAGTGCACCTTTTATTTCTTGCTAGTTGGTTATAACCTTTTTATTTTATCCTAAGGATAATACTTTTAAATGAAAATGTGACATATATCCATGTATTGAATCTTGTTTCTCCCTTATCTTTATAAAATGGAATTCATGCCATTTCATGGGGATCTTGGATTTTTGTAAGAAAAAAGTTTATTTTTAGGTCTATACTAGTTAGATCTAAGTATTCCAAGGAAGAAATATAAATGGAATTATCCTTTTCTATAACAATATAATTTATGAATACATGGACATATTATGATAATTTCACAATCAGTTGTATCCTAAATTGTGATGGTGTAGCGGATTTATCCACCATTGGTTTCTTTTCTTCCTGCAAGGGAGGAATGGAAGGAACCATTGAGGGTTGGGAAACTACTACCTCTTTAGGTCTTTCAAATTTTTTGATATTAGGAGGTACCAAAGGAGTTGTATTGTTATCTCTACCTAGGTCTCTTGTAGGAAATGGGTGGATGAAATGTGTTGGACTTGTCTTGGTTACTTGGAAGGGATTTTGGTTCAAGCATTGGTTCATCAATGATAGATTGGGGAGGAGAAACAATCATGGACTCAAGAATATTGCTAAGAGATAATTATGCTATGTGATTTGCCTTGAAATTTTAATAGTATTTGAAAAAGAATTCTTTACAAGGCTTTATATGTTCCATGAAGTTAGGCCAAAAGAATTCCAATGAAAAGTTTTGATGGGAAGACAAAGGATTAAAACCACTAGATGATAAACAATATTTTTTTAATTTCCAAATGGAAATTTCAAGTATTTATGAACTATCAACAAGAAAAAATCCATGGAGCATAGCCATGAATAGCCTAACTTCACATGGAATTTATTTGACATCGGGATGATGGAGAATGAGACATCTAATTACTTTAGTCCAAATTTTAATGGAAGAGTGATCAGACCTATTGGAGGGAGAGAAAAACCATCCCATAAATGTGATCCATGCTTTCAATTTGTTGATAATAATCTTGGTAAAGTTCATACACAAATAATAATTCCTCAACGATCACATTCTCTACACATGGGATCAATTAATATCCCATTTGTAGGCTTGTAATTGATTCTTCCGGATATGTAAAGAGGACCATCGGGTGCATGTTTAAGTATATAACTGTGTGTGAAATCAATGTCCATACAGAATTTGGTTTGATCCTTACGACCTAGTTTAACATCAATGCCTATAATCATGGTATGTAGATCATCCTCATTATCACTCTTGTCACCATCAGTTATGTCTTGTATATTGTCAACATTCATCACATCATTATTAGTATCACTAGCCTTAACAAATGAGATAGAATGGTTTGGAATTGGATTGGTAAAGATTTGAAAATTTTGATTAGGTGGGGCAACAAATTTATTTCCTTGATCATTTATATCACCCAATTGGATGTGATTAGAATCTTGATGAGGTCTTGCACTAAATGTTTAAGAAATATACTATGTTCCATATCATGCCCATTTTTTCAATGATATTGGAAAAAAGCATTTGGATTATAGTTAAGAGGTAAAGGATTAGTGATTTCAAGAGGTCTAGTGGGAGGTAAGGTGATTAAGTTTTTTCTCAAGAGTTGTAACATGATTGAATGGAGGTTATCGGGTAGTGGGGTGAATTGTGTACATTCTTTTCTCTAAATGGGTATGGGGTTGTTTTTTATGGAAACCACTTGAGGTTCAACATGATGGCTTGGTTGAGCTTGAATTATCTGTATAAATCTCTTGTTTGGTTTCTTGAATGGCTGAAAATTGTTATGATGCATAGTTTTTGATTTTCTAAGATAGGTTGAAGGAGTTTTGTCTACACATTGATTAAGAGAGTTCTGATAATCACAAAAAGTTGTACACAAGTGTGTAAAAGAGAGAAAATTCATCATACCAAGTTTTTCTTGAATATTTTTTGTAAGGTATCAATGAATATCCTTTGAAGATCAACATTAGGAAGCTTAATGTTGATTTGTGAGTAAAGTAGTTGATAACAAGCAATGAAATCAGTGACCTTTTCGTCTACTCATTTTTTACATTGCATAAGATTAGGTAAAGCCATCTTATGACCAATATGCACTTGGAAATGGTTTAGAAAGGATTAAAAAATCTCATTGAATGAGTTTATTAAGTTATTCAGTGTAGTCACGAAAAAAGCATCCCTTCTACTTTTCCTGGCTTGTTTGGGCACTCCTTGTGAGTTAGGCTTAATGTTTCCTTGATTTAGTGTTGTAATGTGGTTGAAACATTCACATTAGGTCTTGGGCCCTTGTGAACTAATGAATTTAAATGGCACCTTGCTAAAGTGTTGAGAAGTGTTGTATCACACTTTCACACTTTTCCAAGGTTTTATTAATTAACTAAACATAATAAAAAAACATTTTTAATTAAAATAAACCTTAATATTATCTTATTTTTAAGTGTTGTAGAGTGTTGTAACACACTTTCACACTTTTCTAGGATTTTCATTAATAATTGGGCTTTCTTATGCTTTAATTGGCCCTATTTTGCATCCACAAGCCTCATTTATTGCATCTTTTTGAGGATAATCCTGACACCAATCATTAGCCAATCATAATTCAGGCGTTTCAAGTTTGAATGGCCCATATTTAGTGATTTGTGACTCATTCACCACCTTGGGTGAGTGGGTCCCACCTAGATCTTTTGGTCCTGAACTTGGTTTCACACCTTTCTAAGCATTTTTAAAAATGGTCCTAAAAATTAAGCTTGGTGGGACTCATTCACCACCTTGGGAAAATTAGTCTCGTATGGCCCATAATCAAAATTAATTCAAATTTCTAGCAGGATTTTATTCTACTAGATCTGATGTCGGCTAGGTGTGGTGTAATTTTAGGAATTTTTGCATAATTGAATATAAATACAAGTTTCTTTCATTCATTTTACACCTAGCAAGTTGAATGAGCGTTCTTATAGCAAGTGTGAATTCACAAGAGCATTCAAGAGCATTCAAGGGAAGATTATCAAGCATTTTAGACATCATTCAAGCATAAATCACCATGTCAAAGATTTCGTGGTGTAGGATTTTGTGCTTCAAACAAGTGTTTCATTCAAGATCAACATCATTCAAGAAAGAGTCAAAGTCTACATCCATTGCAACCATTTCAAGCATATTCGCAACACTTTATTGCTAGGGTTTAGGGAGTTGCAACATTTTCATTTGTTCATTCAATATTCTTCATTCTTATTTGATTATATTTCAAGGATTGATTTCCAAAATGGGGTTTGACCAATGCAAACCCCTATCCACTAACCCCACAACATTTTTCCCTCTCCTTTGTGTGTGATTTCTAGGTCTAGGTTGCAGATTTCCTAAGGAGTAAGATTGGAGAAAAGAAGTCAAGATCTCAAAAGTTGCCAAAGTTATCATCAAGCCTTGGAGAACCTTGGAGAATACCTATAGGTTACAAATTAGAGATTCGGATCTGGAAATCACTCAAGAAGGACAAAGTAGACAAAGAAGAGTAGGATCAACTTTTGAAGCTTCAGAAAAGCCCAACTGGACTGATTTTCCACTTATGGCAAATGAGTCCTAGTTCTAGTCAATTTTCAAATTCTTGTAGATTCAAATACCCATTTAGTAGATTCTTGTTCCTGCATAGTTTTCTAGAAATTGAACTAATTCACCTAGCTTGGAAAATGAGTCCTAGTCAATATTAAATTCAACTTTTCCAGTGTTCCAGACCTCCATCTAGTCATTCCCAGATTCCTAGGTGCACACCTTCTTTCCTTCAATTTTTTGTTTCATTTCATTCACTTTTCTAGGTCATTTTGTAGTGCATTATATTCAATTAGAGTTTTTCATTTCATCTTGCATTCCATTGTCTTTTCCAAGTCCAAACTTGGTGGTGAACCCCTTATTAGTCTAATTTTAGTCCCTAGGACAACCCTATTGCAAGATCTCTTTCTCTTTTGCATTGAGATCTCTAGGGTTATCCTTGAATGGAATAGCTTTGAAAGTGGGTGTGATAGAACTTAATAATCATTCACCTATACCCCATTTTTAGAGGTTCCATTCGGTAAGGAAAAAAATATTTCCAAGGATGTATCTTTCAAAGACCTAGGAAAAAGTTTAGCCAAGAGTTTATCTTCAAAAATGAAGTCACTACATAATGTCGTGTATGCTGAAACATGGTCGCTAGAATATCCTTTACCACCAAAATTCTCAAATATAGGAATCTCTATACCTTGTGGCATTTATGTTCTCAATATCTCCAATGATAATTGGTTTCTTTTGACATATAGTGAAGGTTGTCCATTTTGATTTTGGTTCAATGTTGCTATTTGTTGTTGGAGGGTTGTGACATTTTACAATTTAAGTTGGTTTATGATGAAATAATTGGTTGTATTTTGAGATGGAGGGGAATATGGTGGAGGTGTATATGTGTTGGGAGGATAAATGAATTGAATGTTTGTCAAAGGTGGGGGGTTAGGAGAAATGATGTTTGAATTAACAAAGCTAAGAGAATTTCTAGTGGAAATTATACCCAAAGTTGGAGTGATATTACTAATTGGTTGTATTGTTGTAGTGATAGTTGAATGAGTGTATGTAGGAATAGAGACTATGCTTGAAGGGGGAGGAATTTTATTTCCTCAACTTTGTGTGTAACACAAATTTTGAGCATGCAAGAGTTGGTATAGAATAACTCTACACCATGCAATATTTGGTTGAAGACTATAGCCACCCAAGATCTAGGAACTTCATGAAAGCACAAGAGATATCAATATGAAATACTCAAGATTGCAATGGAATTAAGTCCAATAGCATTAAATATGATAGTTGTTGATTTTAAACACATGAGAACAATTGGTTATATAGCCAAGGCGAGACATAGGATTAAATAGGATTATGAAAAATTTCTTAATCCTATGTCATGTGACAAAATATCATAACTACCTAGGATACATGTGTTAAAAGTCAAAAGATAATATGACAAATAACACCTTCTAGAAATATTCCTTCCTAGGACCTAAGTAAACCTAACATGTAAGTAAGTCCCTTAAGTCCCATAGTAATAAATTAACTAGGTACAAGACTTTGTTTACACTAACACCCCCCTTAAATGAAACTTAGGGAGTAGTTGATTATTATACAGATGAAACAAGGATGGGTCCTAGATATGAGGCCTTATTAGGTACCCATGTATAAATGTAAATGCATTCTCTCAAAAAAAGAGAAAAGGAGAAAATCCAATTGGACACAAATATTCCCCAAAAGAGATGAAAAGAAAAAAATACTCTCAATGATGCATGAGAAGGAGAAAATCCAATTTGAGGAAAAATTCCCACAATAAGAGAGAAGAAGATGAGAGACCATGCAACCCCCCATCAATGTTGAGTCTCCTGCAATGATGGTAGAAGCTCTACATTGAATGCTGAAGATGATCCAATAACATTGAACAATGTTCCTCCCCTTAGGAAGAAACACAACCAAGATGGTATGTAGGATGTATTACCATTTGTAAAAATATGTGAGAAGGATGATGTGTGATGTCTTTGAATGATGCTCAAGTGTCTCCATGTCGATGGCTAAAGGCGTCATACTCCAAAAAGGAATTCTAGGCCACATTGCTAAATAAGACAATCTAGAAACTCCTAGAAATGATTGTAGAACACAATCCAAAGATAAGGATACCTCCTCTAAAGACAAAGATGCCTCTTCCAAATGCTATCCAAAAGTATAGACACTCATTTCAAACTAAAAATAATGATAATATGGAGAATGAATAAGAGGGTTAGAGTGTTCCCTAGCACCAATTGAAGAAGGATCATCTTCATTGAAGAGAAGATGTATGCTATCAATGATACCTCCCAATTATGAAATGCAAGACTCACAATACAAACCAAAAATGTTTGTCAAGTACTCATTCCAAGTAGCCATCTCTGGAAGATGATGTATGTCCTGCTTCATTGAATCACAAGGAACCAAAACTGTGGAATCACAAGCATCCTCAAATACAAAAGTAGATAAATGAGATGATATATTAGCACATGCCACGAGATCTTTAGTAGATGAAATAATACCAAGATTCAAATGACCATATTGAATCTCTTTAAAATTTTCCACACAAGATGCCTCAATGTGAACATTTGTTGAATCATTAGGAACAAAATGTGAGAAGGTGTAGACTAGAGATTGGTGATCAATCTCCCCAACTACAATTAAATCCTTGCTATGCAAACTCTAGATTATGACATTCTGGTGTGAAATCAAAACTCTTTCTTGCTCCACCATGTGTGATTTGATAGATAGAAAGGATATTGCTTGATAATGAAGGCAAACAAAGAAAATCATTGAATGCTCCATCATCTATGTCAATGGATCCCTTCCCACAAACACACATATATGTGTTGTTAGCCATCAATATGTGTGGTGATGAACAAGTACCAAATGAAGAGGACATACTCTTTGATGAAGCCATGTGATGTGAGGCTCCTGAATCAAGTATCCACCTCTTTGACTTAGAATTTGTAACTGTAAGAAGTGCTTGCCCCTTATGTCTATTGGACTTTGATAATGAAGAAGAGGATGAATCTTTTGATGATGAAGAATCATTGATTTAAACATTCTTAATAATATTATTTAACTCATTAATTTGTTTTAAATAACATTGGTAATCATCATGCCTTGATTTCTTACAATATGCACAAGTAGGCTTCTCCTTCTTAGATGATTCCACTTTAGAGGGAGAGGATTCATATTATTTATGTGGCTTGATCTTTTTCTTCTTTTCTTCTTATCAAGATTCCTTGATTCTTTTTGTACCTTAGACTCACTATCCAATAATGCTTGTGACTTGGAAGACTTGATTAGACCCATATTAGTTAACTTAGATTCCTATTGGACTAGGAGACTTGAAAATTCACCAAACTTAGGATCAACATAGGATGCTCCCATAGAAAGTAGATGGACCTGTGAAAGCCAGAAAAATAGTGAATACTTAGGACCAAGCTTGGATAACACATTCAAAATCAATTTTAAATCCTCCTTATCAATGTTACAATCTTTCAACTGTGTTCTTAGTTGTTTAAACTTGGAGATGTAGTCTTTGGTGTGTTCAAAAATTTTAAGGTCAAGATTCATCAAATCATTATCAATTTGATATCCCTAATCTTTTCTGTTTTACCATATGTTGCCATCACTTTTAGTTGCCCCCTTCAAATAAAGAAGTTACACCTTCTACTTAGTTAAACAATCAAATTTTTTGTCTTGTTGTCCTTTTTGTTTAGTTTTCAAACCAACATTGGAAGCCAATAGAGTTTTATAACTTCTCCCTCATCCGATGTTTCCAAGGACTTAACTAAAGATCTTTTTGTGTTGGTATTTTCGATGGTTGTCAGTCGAACCTCGATTACCAAATTATCTTTATGGCTAATAAAGTGAATCAAGGTAGGAAAATATGAATAATAAAGGACTTGGAAGATTATTACAAAGTTTGGAAACCTTTGTTGGTTCTCGATAGGGTTCCCAAAAATTCACTATTCCCACCATTGCTTTTAAGCTAAATGAAGGTCACTTTTTATAAGTGTTATTTATAAAGGAAAAAAGGGGGTAATAAGTAGATTAGAGTGCTCCAAAGGTTATTATGTCATGGAAAAGTATAAATAGGTTTTCATAACTAAGGCATACTTTGAAGTTATTTCAAAAACCCTACCTAGAAACTAATAACTAGTGCATTTAGAGTAAAAAGTGCTTCATTGGAAAAGATGTATTTACAAAAGAAAAATATATCAATAAAAAAAAGTCACATGAAGAAATGAATCCATAAATTCCAAAAAATTTCACCATGAGCATAAAATGAAAGAGATTATTGTAGATGAATACTAACATGAAGCAAAGTAGAAGATTTCGAGAACATTCACATTACATAGTAATATTTGAAAGCTAATATATATATTTATATATTTCATCTAGAATTCATTACATCACAAAAAGAGAGGGGGTATTAAATGTAGAGAGTGAAAACGAGGACCCTAATCACATCAATGAATTCTTGCATATGCTCAATCTACATAGGGGAAAATAGGTTTTCATTAAACTTGACAAAGTGGGTGAAGGTCTTCATATTGTTATGCTCAAGCTCAAAACATATTAGGGAAATTTCTTTTCCAGCTCTCTCATTTCATAGTGTAGAAGCAATGAAAATTGTGTTGCCAAATAAACCCATATGTGGATGCATAGATAAACCTCTTTGGGCATCTTTGAAACACAAAAGATACCTTGGCCTCACCATACGCTTAGTAGCACACATTCCCCATTCATAGATCCTAGAGTGTGTGTGATATTATAAATAAAATACTCAAGGAGACCAGAGTTATGGACGTGCACCTAAGACATGTAATTCTCACTAATAAGCTTCCATATCACCTCTTCCTTCATGTCACTACAGATGAGGAAGGTATCTCTAAGTTGGTCTGCAACCAACCTACACATGACACTACATTGAATGCCCCCAATGACCAAAATATAATTCCTAACCTCCAAAGCTCCATCACTTGAAGTGCTCAACATGATTGAAGATGAAATTAATATTATGAAAATGAGTAGTGACAAAACTAATTTATAGAATAGCGAGAGAAAACTAGTGGAGTTCTCTTGAAGGTAATTAATGTTGAAAGTACATCCAAATTTCCTCAAACCCAATGAATTCAGCAAGGTGATGTGATGGGAATTTAGTAAACTAGATTCAGACATTGAAAAAAATACTCCAGATGCATTTAAAGAAGTTGCACATAAGCAGTCTTAGGTGGCATGCCAATAGTCATCAGAAATGGAAGGTGGCAAATATTTCGCATGAGTGTATTTCGCGGGCTTGCTTATAACAAGTGTCGATTCACTCCTCCATCATATCAATCATAAATGGTGATGTAATCATAACGCCCTTAAAAATAGCTATTAATGAAAACATCATCATAATTTGACAAGAATTAGTTGGCTTTCAACCAAATTTTTATTCAACTAGATAATAGTTAAAATTCAAAAATTAGTTTTCAAAATATCGATTGTTATGATGTAAAATTTTAAATACCCCTCAGTTGGTTATTGCAAGGGTCCAAAATTTTGATCCCCCTTGCACTATAATGCATGAGTGAGAATTAATCATAATCAAAGGATCAATTTTGCAATTTGATCTTTTGCTGTGAATGTTTATTGTTTGTGTGCAATAGATTTGTGAATAGAATGCTAATACTTATGAATAATTCTGTGAGCTTCGAGATGAGAATTTGAATATTAATTCCCTATGAGGATGTTTTGCTCTATGGTATTTTATTCATTTATTTGTAGTGAATGTTAAGTTGCAAGTGATTTGAGTTAGCAAGCTCTTAATAATCTAGTCTATGAGCCATGATATTAATTATTTTCCAATCCAATTTCCAACATTAATGTTTTGTTTAGTGTTAAAGAATTCTTCTATCACATCTATTTTCATGGATATGGATAGATGTTAGTTTTCCTTTCTTTCTTTCTGGTTAAAACCATACCCCCGCTTTCATTATATCAAAAAATCAAAAATTTGTATTAGAAGAGGGAGTTGTACCTCAATTAAAATTTAGAGGAAGATCACCAATGTAATGGTGATCTCTCCAAATGTTGTTGATTGATTAGTCCTTCTTTAGGAAATATAGAGTCATTTTGAGTTAATTATTTTAAGGAAAAATTTATTAACCAACAAATTTTTGGCAACTTTGTTGGGGAGTGTGTAAAACATGCCTTATCATGATTAAAGATGGTGTTATCACATGAGGATATTTTTCCTTTTTTGCAGCCAGATTTGGATTAGGTCACAGTTGGACAAGAAGCAATCATTTGATAGTTAAACATCTTGCGTGGAGGTACTAATAAAGTGAAAAGGATTACATGCAAGCTAGTTTTGTGCTCAATGTTCAGAAGAATGAGCACAATGCCCGCCTAAGAAAGTGGTTGAAAGATTTATGAGTATTGAAATTATGCACTATCTGAATTTTCCACATCAGCCTGTTCAAAATTAGAATCTACCACCAACCCAAAGAGAGCCACCTCAAAATTAATTTGAATAGGAAATTATCTCTTCCTAGAGATTTTCAACTCTATTAAAATCAAATTTCCCTCCTTGTTCATAATTTCTTCTTATGGATTCTACTTCATTATGGCCATGGGGGGTCTAGATTTGCTATGGAAAATATGGTCGTTTGCCTTTTTTTTTGCATATTTGGAAGGTAAAGTAATGGAGTGGTTCAGATGGATTGATGAAAGATTTATTACTGATTGGAATACTATGATAGACAAATTTATTGTGAGATTCAAGATAGTGGTTGATGTAGCAACACTTTTGAGGTCCCTTTTTAATATTTAGAAAAGAGAAGGTGAAGATGTCAGAAGCTTTATTGATAGATTCACCTGAATTTTGGGACAAATTCCCCACTCCAATGGGCCTAGTCAATATAATTTGGTAGTCGCCTTCATGCATGTCCTGCCTCCTAGAACTCATTTCCTCCTAAGAAGGAGATGTATAGTTGATTAAAGTAAAAATCAAAGTCATAGAGATTGAAGAGGATTTGTCAATGTCTAGATGTCATGACCACCTAGGAGATGAACCTTTCCAAGCCCAAGCCTCATTCCTAGGGAGATTCTAAGAATTTTAAGCAACGATGATTCTTCTATGACTAATTCCCCAAGTTTTATCATGGCACATCAAGAAGAATTTTTAAAAATGCTCGGGGTGAGAAGTGAGAGTGAAGTGTATACTGAACTCTTTGGACTTGAAGAAGAAGATTCAAATAGTTATGAAGATGAAGAAGATATTCCTTCTTGTAGCACCACAAGCCTTTCCTTAGAGCCTACTATCTCAACACAAGAAGACATTCAGCAATCACCTAGTCATGAGATGTAGGTAAATTCAGTATCTTCTAATCGTGAGATACCCATTCGTGAAGTTGATAGTATAATTGATTAGTCATTTCAAGAAATTAGGAGTAGTGAAAAAATTGAAAGATACAAGGAAAAGAAACTTGAGCTTAGGCATTTCCTTGCCCTGGAGCATAGTAAAGAAGGAGATCCCACTCTTGAAATTGAAATAAAAAAGGGAGGGAAAAAAGGAGAAGAGATATACATTGGTGAGAATCCTATATTAGAAGATTATTCTTGCTTCACAAGAAATACCTTAGAGTTTTCTGATAAGCAACAACTCTCGATAAAAGCTACATTTGTTTGCAGGTTGGAATGAGGAATTAGTAATTTAGAAAGTGCATCTAGAGCTCTAATCCTTGCGGAGCTTACTCTAAGTAATGATGCACCTACATTGATCAAGGGGAATGAGGTGGCCTATGTTTCCTCCTTACAGGTTGATCAATCTCCAAGTAGGTTTTCTCTTTTTATTTCAATAAGTGGGGTGACTCTTTTGAAGACTGACTTACTTGAAAAAGCAACTAAAGATGTAACTTGGGGACTTTTCATGAAAAAATTGATCTAGACATGGGAGAGGGAATATCCTTTCAATGATGAGGGAATGGTATAAACAACCATTCATCATGAAAATTTCTTATGTCTTTAGTTGATGCTTTTGAACACAAAAATAAGACAAAAGCATGTTCCTCTTAGTCATCATGGGTCATACTTTCCTTGGCTAGTTAATGGATTTACATAACAAATATTAGGTTTTGATGGTTGGTAGGTGTCCCCTACCTTGTATATAGATTTTTTTGGTACTTCTTTCTTTTCTTTTTGGATTTTTCCCATTTATAGTGTGTGTCTTGTTTTTGGTGCATTTTAATACTTTTATTCCTAATCATGACTCTATTGCCAAATGGATAAGGCACTAGTGTGAAAATTTTTGAGTCTAGGTTCATTGCTTCATCCTTCATAACCTTGTCCCTAGTCAGATCCAATTGTTTCCATTACTTTTAATCACCTCCTTCAAATAAATAAGCTGCACCTTTTGCTTAGTTAAACAATGAAATTTTTTATCTTGTCGGCCTATTTTTTTCTAGTTTACAAACCAATGTCAAAAGATGACAGAGTCTTATAACTCCTCCTTCACCCAATGTTTCCAAAGACTTAACTAAAGATCTTTTTGTGTTGGTCTTTTCAACAGTTGTCAGTTGGTCCTTGTTTACTGAAATATCTTTATGGCCAATAAAGTGAATCAAGGTAGGCATATATGAATAATAAAGGGACTTGAAAAATTAAATTTCAAAGCTTGGAAACCTTTGTCAATTCCTGGTAGGGTTCCCAAAACTTCACTATTCCTATTGTTTCTTTTAAGCTAAATGAAGGTGAATTTTTCTAGGTGTTATTTATAAAGGAAAAAGGGGGGCAATAAGTAGATTAAAACACTCTAGAGATTATTACAACATGATAGAGTATAAATAGGTTTTCATAACTAAGGTGTAATCTTAAAGTTGTTTTGAAAACCCTACCCAGAAACTATTAACCAGTGCATTTAGAGTCGAATAATGTTTCATTGATAGAGATGTATTTATGAGAGAAAAATATATCAACATAAATAAATGTCACATGAAGAAATACATCCATAAATTTTAGAATTGTTCACCATGAGAATAAAATGAAAGAGCTTATCATAGGTGAATACTAACATGAAGAAAACTAGAAGATTTATAGAATATTCACATTCCATAGTATAGTTTGAAAGCCAAAAAAGATATTTATGCATTTATATATTTCATACAAAATGTATTACATCACAAAAATAGAGGGGGTTTTTCATCACATGGGGTCTTAAACGCAAAGAGTGAAAATAAGTACCCTAATAGCCTCAATGACTTCTTGTTGAATATGTTCAATTTGTGTGGGGGAAAAGAGGTTTTCATTAAACTTGACAAAGTGGAAGAAGGTCACCATATTGTTGCACTCAAGTCTAGAGTGTAGCAAGGTGACTGATTTTCCATCTCGCTCATTTCATAGCACAGAAACAATGAAAATTGTGTCACCAACTAAACCTATATGTAGATGCACAGATAAACCTCTTAGGGTGTCTTTGACACACAATAGATACCTTGGCCTCACTAAACACTCAGTAGCACAACTTCCCCATTCAAAGCTCCCAAAGGTGCACATGATATTGTAAAGAAAACACTCAAGGAGACCAGAGTTATGGATGTGCCCCTAAGACATGTAATGCTAACCAATAAGCTTCCATATCACCTCATCCTCCATATCATTATGGACGGGGAAGATCTCTCTAAGTTGGTCTGCAACCAACCTTTGCACAACATTTCACTCCCAACCTCCAAAGATCCATCACTTGAAGTGCTTAGCATGCTTGAAGCTGAAATTAATATTATGAAAATGAGCAAAGATGAATCTGATTTATAGAATGGCAAGAGAAAACTAGTGGAGTTCACTTCAAGGAAATTAATGTTGAAAGTACATCCAAATTTCCTCAAACTCGATGAATTTGACAAGGTGATTTGATGGGAATTTATTAAAATGGACTCAAACATCGACAAAATTGTTTGTATTTAAAGAACTTGCATGAAAAAAATATTAGGTGGCATGCCAATAGTCACTGGAAATGAAAGGTGGCTATTGCTTCACACAAGTGTATTCCATGGGCCTAATTACAACAAGCGTTGATTCTATGATAGGAATTGCAGTAGCAGAAATGTTTTCAAGGCTAACATGGTGTTGTAGGTGGACTAAGTCCTCATGAATTTGAATGATTTTCTCTTGCGGGATGTCATCAGTCTTGGGTTCAACATGCATTCTACCCGAAGGAAAATAGTTGCTAAGGGTATTATCCATGCCTAGCATACTAGTTTCAATACTAGGAGTGGAAGCTCTAGATAAATCAAGATCCACATCGATTGTGTTATCATGAGATGACATGAGTCTTGAACTTCTTCTCACTAAGGTATTAGCAATAGGACACCAAAAACTCATGCAAAGCTTCTAAATGTAGGGTGAATGCAAATGTAATGTAAACTAACAAGAATGAAATGGTTAAAACTAAAATTATGGAAAGTGAAATTGAAATGTAGAAACAACAAACAAAAACTTAGAAATTAAAGATTAAATGTCATAAAATGTAGTGAAAAATGTGAAACTGGACTAATTCGCCTAGGGTTGTGAATGGTCCAGGTAGTGAATTTTTTTGAAAATTTTCCAAATTTTTGAATTGGTTTTTATGCTTTTTATATTTTCTGATGCAAATATGATATGATAAAATGCACAAATGCAAGCTAGATGACCTTTTCACTAATGCAAATTTGGAAACCCTAGAATACAAATTAAACAATGCAAAATGCAATGCAATGCTAATGTAAGTTATTCCTAGGATGTAAATGCAATTTAAATCAGAAATAGGATGCTCTAAAGTCGGGTTCACCAAAATGAACCAAAGATTTATGGGATGGGGATTCTCTTACACTTCTAGGGTTTTGCACCTAAAAGGAGAGAGGTACCAAAAATCTTAATGGCTCACTCGAGAACAAACCCTTGAGATTCCAATGTGAATGAGATTGAAATCTATCAAAGGGGAATGTCCTAGATGCTGAAAATTGATAAAAGAGATTAACTACTAATGCAAAATTAAGAAAATGCAAGATGTTTGAAAACATGTTGTGATATACAAAATGACCTAGAAATGCAAATAAACTATAACAAAAAACTATGAAATTGAAGGTGTGCACCTGGAGACTAGAAAAGGATTGAATGGAGCTCAAAAATCCTAAAGAATTCACTATTGAAGCCAACTAGGACTCATACAAAAGGCTGGGTGACTTAGTCCTATTTTAGGAAGATTTTGCTAGAACATGTTTCTGACAACTAGGTACTCAAAACTGCAAAAATATCTATTTGGGCTTGGTAGTGGGACTCATTAGCCACTAATGGTGAATCAATCCACTTTGATATTTCTAGAAATTCAAAAGTGGAATCTGTAGCTCCTGGTCTACACTTCTGCTCCTAATATGTTTCCAGATCCGAAACTACAAAATTCAGCTTGTAGGTGTTCTCCAAGCTTCTCTTAGGGATTTGAAAACTTTGAATTGCTTTGACAATTTTTTGATAACTTTTCCAATCTTGCTCTTTGACAAATCTACACACTAGACCTACAAAACACATGCAAATAGAGGGAAAAATTTGTTGAGGGTTAGTGAATAGGGGTTTGCCTTGGTCAAACCTCAGTTTGGTAATTAAACCCTTGAAAATGAAATAAAATATGAAAAGAGAATGATGAATGAACAAAAGAAATGCTACAACTCACCAAACCCTTGAAGTAGAATTGTGAAGACATGCAATACTTAAAAGATCCCATGGATGTAGACTTGAGGATGCTTGAAATGCTTAGAATGCGTAAGTGAAGGATTGATGATTGACAGAATGATTGGGTGAATGAATGGGGGTGAAATGAGAGGGAAAACACTATATTTATACACAATTATGCAATAATTCTTGAAAATATAGTATCACAGGCCGACCTTAGATCTTAGAAAATATCAACCCTCTAGAAATTTGAAATTATTTTGATTTTTGTGCCAAAGGGGACTTATTCACCCCTAGTGGAAAATGGGTCTCACTTAGGCATTTTAAGTGGGTTTTGAAATTTAGATGTTTTGAATGATGTTTATCAGGATTATTTTCAAAAATACACTTAAGTAAGGCTTGTAAGTGTAAAATGGGGCCAATTAAAGCATGAGAAAGGTCAAATTATTGATTACAAGCCTAGAAAAGCATGAAATTTTGTTACAACACTTTACAACACTTTGAAATAAGCCTTGGTAAATGATAAAAATGGGTTATTTAGATGAAATACATTAACAAGAACCTAGAAAAGTGTGAAAGCATGTTACAATACTTTACAACACTTTTGCAAGGCATCATAAAATTATTATTAATTCACAAGGGTCTAAGACCTAATTTTAATGTGGTGACCACATTACAACACTAAATCAAGGAAAAACTTATCCAACATCCACAAGAAAGACCCAAATGAGTGTGCAAATGTCCAAAGATCTATTTTTCTAGGCTACATTTAGCCCCCAGTTTAGTGAGAGGGTGAACCTACTTCAAACTCACACTAAAGTATCCAAACATGCACATAAAGAGGGATACAAATGCATCCATGCTAGTAAGATGAGACAACAACAATCAAGAGGGGTCATCAAGCCCCAAGGATCAAGATCCCATGTCAAACCAAACATAAGCACAAGGGAAAACACATGAAAATGATGTAAAGAATGAAAGGGACAAAATGAAAGAGAGAAGGAAAGACAGAATTGAATCAAGATTCAATCTTTTTTCCACCCTGTTGTGGATTAGATCTAGATTATTTTTCTAGAAAACACATACTTACTCTGAGGTGACGAAACTCATGGTTTTTTGTCGGGTAAGAAGTCCTAGAAGGTGAGAAACATACACTCATGGCTGGTATGCACTCAAACACATGTAGGTGGCTATGGGTAAATTCATGCCTCGAAATGGGCTTCTCACTCAACAATACCAAAGTTATTCCCCCTGATAACTTTAATAAGGTGCCACAAAATAAAATGACTTTTTGAGCTTCATGAGATAAGAATAACTTCATATGCTTGGAGCTCATGAACAAAAACAATGGTACCATAGGCATGCAAGATGTGTTATGTAAGGTGGGCATATAAAAAATGCAAAATGAAACATGAAAAGAATGTTTAAAGGAGTCTTGCTTAGTTTATGCGAGGTCTTTAACTTAGGGAACATTGTGCCTAATGTCTCCAAGAGAGGACTGATCAAAGAATAGAAAATTCACAAATTTAGGGATGTAGTGTGTCACATCAAGCCACTAAGAGGAATGCAATATGCTAAGATAGATCACGCTCATGAAGGAAACTACACAGTCCAATGTCATCGAAAAAGTGACAAACACATCGTATGTAGTAGGAAGGTTGCACTAAGAACCAAGAAAAGGAAAAATGCAAAATAATAATGCCAATGTATTCCCCCACTTTAAAGGAATTTCTAACACCATACTATGAGTAATTAATTTAAAGTAGCAAATGAAAAATGAAAACAAGAAGAAAGAAATGAGAGCCAATTTGGAAAGCCCTATGCCAAGTCATATGTTTTTGAGTAGGGTTGCATCATGTGAAGGAAGAAAAATAGAAAAGGAAGGGGTTTCCCCCAAAATGAAAAAACCAAACACATAAGGGATCTATGGATTTGGGGTCAGTATGCTCTTTTTGTAATGCTTTTTAGAGAGCTTGGAACTGTAATCATCCCCCAAATACATAGAATTGGAAGAATGACATAAAGAGAGTGAAAACAAAGAAAAATATTTTGGGTCAACATGGAAGAGACATAGGGTGTCTTGACACTTTGCATCATCCCCAAAAGGAAAACATAAGACAAATGAAAAAGGAAAGACAAAAGAAAAGGAAAAGCTTTTGGGTCAACATGAAGGAGACATGAATGTATCAATGCCTTGCATCATCCCCAAAAGGAAAATACAAGCCAAAAAGTAAAAGAAAAGGGCATTTTGGGTCAACATGAAAGAGATATAAATGTCTCAATGCCTTGCGTCATCCCAAAAAGGAAAACACAAGCCAAAATGAAAAAAACAAGAAAAAAATGTAAAAGAAAAGGGCCTTTTGGGTCAACATGAAAGAGACATAGGGTGTCCTGATGCCTTGAGTCATCCCCAAAAGGAAAGCACAATAAAAAGGAAAAAGTGATGCATGGAATAGAGAAGAATGAAGGTACAAATAGAGGAATGTCACAAAGAGAGGGAGAACATCAAACAAAACATCGCAGGGGATAACATTACACACATGCAAACACACAAAGGAATAAGAAAGAAAAAGTGTAAAAGACTAGTAAGGAAAATGCAATTCAACCATAAATTCATCCGCCTCCCAATCATGTTCATTATATGTCGAGGGTAGGAAACTGGCCAAAGGGACAAGGGAAAGTGCTAAACTAGGAGAAGTACCAAGTTCATTAATCTATATAGTAAATTTCTTGTTTAAGCTCATGGAAGAGGAAAACAATGTGTTCAAGCCATTATGCACCTCTTTGTCGATTTTAGCGATCTCATCATCATCATCCAAATTAATCACAACAAGAGGACAAATGATAATGTCCAATGAAGAGTGTAACTCTTGTTGTGATTGTTGTATTGGATCATTTTGTTTTGGTTGGGGAGGAGGGTCATCATGCATTGCTTTAGTCAGGTTTGGATTTTGATTTTGTGTACTTAACTCTTCATGTAACTTGCGAGTAAGGGCACGAGATCTACGCCTACGCTCTCTAGCACCTTTGTTTCTTTTGGTTTTGTTGTCAAGTTATGTTCGTGAAGGAGCAGGTTGATCGACCATAGGTTGGTTTTCTTCCCTAAGGAGAGGAAAAAAAGGAACCATAGGAGGTTGGTCATCCACTTTCTCTTTTGCTTTGTAAACTTGTTTTATTCGAGGAGGCATGGCAAATTTTCTTTCATTGTCTCTTAGTCTTTTGGATGATGTCGGGGAGGTTTCTAGTGTTGGTTGATCTTTGTTGTTTGGTTCTTGTTTAGGTTGAAGCATGGTTTCATCTATGATAGGAGTGTCAGAGGTAGACAAGGACATGTGTCAGAGAGACAATTTTTCTATTTTATTTTCTTTGAATTTAAGGTAAGCTATGAAAAAGAAGTCTTGTCATGGAATTATAGGTTCCATGGGCTTGGGCCAAAAGGATTCTAAGGAAAAGTTTCTTTTGGAAGATAAGGGGTTAAAGCCGCTATGGTGGAAAATGAATATTTCATTATCAAATGGAAACTTTAAGCATTTATGTATAACCGAAGGGACAAATTTCATTGAGCGAAGCCATAGATGGCCTAGCCACAAATGAAATTGGTCTGACTGTAGGATGATGGAGAATGTGACATCTAATGTTTTTGGTCCTATTTGTAATGGAAGGGTGATTGATTCAATCGTAGGGAAAGCAACACCATTATGTGTCTTGATCCATGCTTTTGGTTTGTCATAATCATCTTTATAAAGTTCATGTAATACTAAAAATTTCTCAGTGATCACGTTCTCTCCACAAGCGGGATCTATTAGTATCCCATTAGTGAGTTTGTCATAGATATGACTACTTATGTAGAGAGGACCATTTGGTAGATTTTTTAATTGTATCCTTAGAGGAGAAAGCAATATCAAGAGATTTCTTAGGTTGGCCCTTATGGGGGATAACATTTATTGCACCTACCATTGCATCCATAGGATTAACATTGATATCATGTGAAATAGGATCATGATGTTCATCATCTGTATCAACTTTCATCACATAATTATTTGCAATTTCAGTAGCTTTGAAAAATGAAAAATTATGTTTGGGAATTAAATTAGTGAAAATTTGCAAGTTTTGATTTAGAGGAGCAACAAAATTATTGCCTTGATCGCTAACACCTGCAACGGATAAATGGCTAGAATCAACGAGGTCTTGCACAAGATGTTTAAGATGCTTACAATGTTTTTTGTCATGTCCATTTTGTTGATTATAGTGGCAATAAGCATTTGATTTAAAGCTCAGGGGTAAAGTCTTAGTAGGGTTGGGTGTTTTGACGGTGAGCAAGGAAATCATTTGTTGTTGTAAAAGTTGGGACATTGTGTTATGAAGGGTGTTAGGTAAGGGTGTGAATTGTCTTTTTGAATCTCCATAACTAAAGGGCACCAAGGTTTGAAGAGCTACTATTTGGTTATTCACATTTTGATGTGTAGGCTGAGGATGATTAAATTGAAGGAACCCTTTGTTTTTCTTTCTAAATGGTTGGGAATTGTTTTGGTTGGAAAACCCTCAGACTCTCAATTTGGCTAGAAGTGGACCTTGTATCTCGACTAATAATTGAATTTTTATAATCACAAAGGGAAATACACAAGTGCATGAAGGATGGGAATTTCATCATAGTGAGCTTGTCCCAAATCTTTCTTTGTAGGTTTTATATGAACATCTTTTGAAGGTGTGGGTTAGGGACCTTGACATTGATTTTGGAATAAAGTGATTGATAGCGTGAGATAAAATCAGTTATCTTTTCATCCTCATTTTTCTTGCATCTCATCAAATCAACCAAGGTTTTCTTAGGAGCCATGCACACTTGGAAATGGTTTACAAATGCATCAACAAGTTGATTAAATGAACAAATTGAATTGTTTGGTAAAGATGAGAACCATTCCAAGGCTGTGTCTTTTAAAGACCTACGAAAGAGTTTTTCCAATAATTTATCATCAAGGAAAAAATCACAGCATAAAGCGGTATAGGCATTGACATGGTTATAAGGATCTACCTTCCCTCCATATATATCAAATATAGGAACCTCTACACCTTGTGGCATCGGTGTTCATAATATCTCCAAGGAAAATGGACTACTTTTAACATAGTATGTGGGTGGGCCATTCTGATTTTGGTTTATGGTGGAGATTTTTTTTGCATGGATGAAACAGTTTGGAAAAGTTGTATTATGAGAGGATTAGTACAAGTGGTATGAGGTGGAAGTTAAAGTGGTGATGGGATATATGTACTAGGAGAGCAAGTGAATGGAATTATTATAGGTGGTAATGTGGTAGAAGATAAGACATGCAATTCCACTTAGGAACTAGGGATGCCAACATGAATACCTACAAAAGGAATCACATTACTAACTTGTTGCATTATTGTTGTGATTTGAGTAGTATAGGTAGGTATTGAGGCTATCATTGAGGGAGGAGGAATTTGAGTTCATGCTTGGTTTGTGACATTGTTTGTTGGGATAGGAGCACTAGATGTTGAAGGAAGATGTTTTCCAAATATTTGAACTATATTTTTCACAAGGTCAAGGACTTTATCACTTTCAAGCATACATGAATGTTTTCTATGGTAGGAATTGCAGTAGCGGAAATGTTTTCAAGGGTAACTTGGTGTTGCAAGTGGACTAAGTCCTCATGAATTTGAATGATTTTCTCTTGTGGGATATCATCAGTCCTAGGTTCAACATGCATGCCACATGAAGGCAAAGAGTTGCTAAGTGTATTATCCATGCCTAGTGTACTAGTGTCAATACTAGGAGTGGAAGCTCTAGATAACCCAAGATCCACAACGATTATGTTATCATGAGATGACATGATTCTTGAACTTCTTCTCACTAAGGTATTAGCAATAGGACACCAAACACTCATGAAAAGGCTTCTAAATGCGGGGTGAATGCAAATGCAATGTAAACTAACAAGAATGAAATGCTTAAAACTAAAATTTTGGAAAGTGAAACTAAAATGTGGAAACAACAAACAAAAACTCAAAAATTGAATATTAAATGCCAAAAAATGCAGTGAAAAATGTGCAACTGGACTAATTCACCTAGGGTGGTGAATGAGTCCAGGTAGTGATTTTTTTGAAAATGTTCAAAATTTTTGAATTGGTTTTTATGATTTTTATATTTTCTAGTGAAAAAATGATATGGAAATGCAAAATTTTAGTAATTTTTAATGAGATAAAATGTACAAATGCAAGCTAGATGAACTTTTCACTAATGCAAATTTGGAAACCCTAGATTGCAAATTAAATAATGCAAAATACAATGAAATGCTAATGTAAAATATTCCTAGGATGTAAATGCACTTTAAATCAGAAATATGATGCTCTAAGGGTTCACCAAAATGAACCAAAGATTTATGGGATGGGGCTTCTCTTACACTTCTAGGGTTTTACACTTAAAAGGAGAGAGGTATCAAAAATCTTAATGGCTCACTCAAGAACAAACCATTGAGATTCCAATGTGAATGAGAATGAAATATATCAAAGGGGAATGTCCTAGATGCTGAAAACTGATAAAAGAGATTAACTACTAATGCAAAATTTAGAAAATGTAAGATGTTTGAAAACACGTTGTGATATGCAAAATGACCTAGAAATGCAAATAAACTATAACATAAAACTATAAAATTGAAGGTGTGCACTTGGAGATTTGAAAAGGATGGAATGGAGCTCAGGAATCCTAAAGAATTCACTGTGTAAGCCAACTAGGAAGTATACACCAAGCTTTGTGACAGTCTTGTTTCAGGAAGATTCTACTATAACAAGTTTCTGACAATTGGGTACTTAGAACTACAAAAATCCTTGTTTGGGTCTGGCAGTGGGACTCATTCATTGCTAATGGTGAATCAGTCCACCTTAGGATTTCTAGAAATTCAAAAGTGGAATTTTTAGTTCCTTGTCTACACTTATGCTCCTGATAGGTTTTTGGATCTGAAACTGCAAAATTCAGCCTGTAGGTGTTCTCCAAGCTTCTCTTAGGGATTTGAAAACTTTGATTGGATTTGAAGTTGTTTTGAAAACTTTTCCAATCTTTCTCTTTGAAAAATCTACACACTAGACCTTCAAAACACATGCAAAGAGAGGGAAAAAATTATTAAGGGTTAGTGAATAGGGGTTTTCCTTGGTCAAACCTCGATTTGGTAATTAAAACCTTGAAAATGAACAGAGAATGATGAATGAAAAAAATCAGTATAAACCTAAAATTGGTCTAGATAATTAATTAATTAAATACAATTTATTTAATTAATAAACCATTTAATTCGTCTACTTATAAATAAATTCTAAATTTATTTATATAGTTCATTTTCTAATTCTTCTATCTTAAATCATATTATTCTAATCTTAATTGAATAAAAAAAAATTAAATAGTTTATCTTATTTAATTATCTTTCCTCTTACTAAATTTGAATAATTCTAAAATTTGAATTTAGTCACATGTCTACAACTTTTTCCTCTTTCCACCTCATCATGTGTCTCAACAAATTGAATATGTCAAATATTTAATTTAGCATTATCTTCAACAAATTCTAAAACAACTTTGGGACACTTGGCTCTCTTCTCCATTTATTCTTCTAAACACTTGGCAAATTGTTTTATTAAAGGGAACACTCTCCTTGATTCTCTCCAACTTCTTCATCCTCCACCCTCGATCTCTCTAGCTAAAATTCCAACCGTTGGTTGCTGCCACATCAGAATATTCCTTAGAAAATCTATAAATATTGCCTCATTCTATACCAAAGGATCCCACTTTTGAGCAATCTTACTCTACATAAATTTTCATTAGAGCATTTGTGAGCATTCAACATTTGAGCATTTAGAATCATTTAGCATAATCATGGCTCGGTTGTTATCTTAGTTTTTGTAGTCTCATCACATCATTTTCATAACATAACCTTCATTTTCATATAGTAGCATTAGCATCATTATCATATTACTCATCAATAATATAGTTTATCAATCATGTAGGAATAGATTTCTTGCATTTTCCAACATCTTGTTCTTCAAGTTGTCATTCTAAAAGTCATAGTGCATACACAATCTGAGAGCCACAATGATTTAATGAATCCTTGGAGATAGGAAACAATGGGGCGACTTTAGAGAATTTGTTTGTTTCAATTTGATTAGATTTTTTATTTGAATTCTCTAATATAATGTTTCATTGATTGTGTTGTTTTATTACTCACTCACATATTTTACACACACATGAATTGGCACCCATTGTGGGGCCCTACCCCATTTTTATTAACATTTTTAGGAATTTTGTTTATAGATTTGGACGTGAACTACTATGTAGCACACTTGTGGTTTATTTTAGTGCATATGAAACATCTTTCAGTGCATCCAGTCTATGTTCTAGTGCATACAACTCATCTTTCAGCACATCAGGATCATCTTTTAGCATATTCAAGGGCTATTTTAGCACATTTAGTGGTTTTTTTAGTGCATTCAGTAGTTTTTCTAGTGCACACAATAGTTATTTTAGTGCATCGATGTAATATTTTAGCACATATGGTCTCTATTTTAGCACATCTAGTTTTATTTATAGAAATTCAAAATTTCAAGAACTAATTTATATTTTGTGTTGTAGATACTTAAATATGTTGTCAAAGACAATTATCTAAAACTACTAATGGTGTTTACAGGGGCTAGAGTTATTTTTTCTTTCTTTTGATTAAATTAGGCATCAAGTTTAATTAAGAGGTTAATGAACACCTTGTCTATTGTGCTTGTAAAGTGATAGGCCTATGCTCTCCCCTTCACTAAGTGGCACAAATACCAAACTCACTCTTTCATGTTTTTAACACACCTTTAGAAGGCCTGCCATAGTGGTAAAAAGTACTCACCCTATGGGAATGACCTAAGTGGGAAAAATTAAAGCCAAGTTTTTTGACCCACTATAATCCAAAGTGAATTTGAGGAAACTCATATTCAACGGTAGTGTTGAAGATAACCATCCCCAAATCCTTTGTTCTAAAGGTTGGGAGGTCTCCAAAGGGTTTTTATCATTTGTTGCACCAAACAAAAATTGTTACTATGAAATTTAAGTGTAGAAGCAAGCCGAGTCAGTATCTAGACATTTTTAATATTCACAGTGCAAGGGGAGGGAAAAATCTACCCCCAAGATACTCACCATATAACTATCAAGGATTACTGGCCAAAAGTGGAGGATTCGACTTTGGTTAAGACCTAGGAAAGGAAAAAACACAGGCGCCCTCTAGGGGGTGACACGGCTGTGTGAGCTGACATAGTTCTAAGATGTGGGTTGTGATATTATTAATGACCCTTGACATTAGGAGTGTTTGATGTATTTGATCTTGTTCTATACCCATGAAAATCAAAGGAATTAGACCAGATTCTTGAACATACACTTTATGTTCAGTTCCTAGGTTTGAGACAACTGTTTTACAACTTGTTGCTGTGTTTGAAATCATTATTCAAGAAGTCATCCATTTAAGAACACTTAATTCACATGATTCATGAAAAGGAAAAAGTAGGAAAAAATAATTGTTCAAAATATTGTCCCCTGAAAGTATTCAAATCCACTGATTCAAAAGAAAATAACTAGATAGAATTTCAAAATAGTGAACACTTCTAGTTTAGCTCATGGATTCCCCATTTCAGCACATTGAGCTCATTTTCTAGTGCATCTGATTCATTTTCCAACACATTTGACCAATTTTCTAGCACATCTACATCCTTTTCTAGCGCATAGGTTCCATATTCCAGCACATTTATAAAAAAATTTAGCGTATTCACCTAATAATCCAATAGAGTACCAAGTTGAATCATATTTTAGGGGTAGTCTAGCACATCACTAGCTTGTTTTAGCACATTTGATCCATTTTCCAACACATATAGGTCTTTTTCTGGCACATATAACCCATGTTTTAATGCATTTAGTGCATTCTCTAGTGCATTTGATCCACTTTTCAATGCATTGAGTCCATTTTCTGGTGCATCTAGGGGATAGTCTAGTGCATCCAGGCTCTGTTTTAGTGCATGCATTCCATCTTTTAGTGCATCTATACCCTATTATAGCGCATCCAGTTAATATCAAACTAGAGAGCTAAATTCACAATTTTTCCAATAATTGAAAGCACATTTAGGGATCCTTTTTAGAGCAGAACCATTCCTCAATCACAACAGTGTTTTAAACTTGAAGAAACTGGACTTTGTAAGTGAAATTCTTTAACTAAACTAAGATATAAAACTTTAAATTGCCTAATCATCAATCATATATTTGATTATTAATCTAAGTTTCATCATTAGGATTTGTCATCCTTCATCACGAAACAATGCTATACAATCATATTTAACTTAGTCTTATTAATAGGATTTGTCATCCTATTTGACTTAGTTAATACCATTGGCACTCTCCAACAAAGATCAAAGTTTAGTGAAACTTTAACACTTGTATGCCTATTTTAACAAGATCCCAAAATAAAAAAACTCAAAGAAAAGGAAATTGAAACTCAAAACACCATGGCTGAAGGAGAAGAAAATCCATTCCATAGATTCCACCAACCTAAAAATGATGAAATCAGTGAGGACATTCAAACATCTCAACAAGACCCCAAATTCCACAAATTCATGGAAAAGAGTTTTGAAAAAGATGGAGAGAAACACTTCTTGACTTGCAAAGAGGAACCACAAAAAGATACTTGATACAAGACATATGCCCATATCCGTTTGATCAAACTGTGAACATGATACCCTTTCCTAAGCATTGTGAATTTCCAAAATATGATAAATATAATGGTAAAACTGACCCTATAGATCTAATGGAATTTCACACCATGAGCCTTGAATTTGCACATGAAGAGACTTATTTGATGAGATTGTTTCCACCAAGCTTAGGTGGCCAATGCATGGAATGGTTCTAAAAAATTCCACTAGGTATTAAGTCCTTTGAAGAGCTGGTTAATAAATTCATCACCCAATACTCCTACAACATCCAACATGAGATAACCATGAAGGATATTTGCAACAAAAAACATAAAAAGGGTGAATCATTTCTCATATTTTTAAAAAGATGGAGAAGATTGTTTGCAAGATATGCTCATCCCATACCTGAAAAGTAAAAGATCCATGGAAATATTCATTGATAATCTAAATGATGAGATGCACTATAGACTTGAATTGCAATGTCCACCCACCTTTGAGAAGATGATTGAAAATGGACTCAAAATTGAAGAAGCCTTGGTTAAGAGAGGAGTCTTGAAAATCTATAATGAAGGAAATAATTCAGCAAAATCCTCTAATCATTATAACAACAATGATAAACCAAAATTTTTTCAAAGAAAAAAAAATGTTGGTAACAATGATGTTGCAGTTGATACACAAAATGAAAAACCAGTCTTTAACTTAACAATCGTTGCCTCTAAAAACAATCCAAAAAATAATCAAAACACCAATCAAAATACCAATCAAAACAACAATCAAAACAATATTGAATCTAAACCACCACCATATCGAACACCATCAAATTGAAGAAGATTCACACCTTTGGGACAGTCACTCGAATCAACATTGAAAGAGATTCTTGCAACCAAACTTATAACATTACCAAAGGCACGAGATTGGGAACCAAGAGTTAAACCATCTTGGTGAATGATGCATACTATTGTGATTTTTATCAAAAAAAAGGACACAAAATAAATGACTATATGCAACTAAAAAATTTGGTACAAGATTTGATTGATAGAAAATAAATATTGGTAGAAGGACCTCAAATGAATAATGATCATGGAGCATTTAAGAACCCTTTATCAAACTACAAAAAAGGAGAATCTTCTTCTACTAACAACAAAGGTAAAAATGTGAACTATGTTTATGAAACCACTATTCATCATATTTCGGTAGTTGAGGATAAGAACAATGACATTGAAATCAATGACCAACAAGACATGGTTGTAGCTGATAATCAAACTAATAAAATTGAAATTTATGACAAAAAAGGCATTGTTACAACTAAAAATCAACTCAGTGGCACCCACATCAACACCAGATCAAATCAAATAAATGACATCATACCAATAAATCTGATCACAAATGTTGCTGCCACTAATAATCAGATTAATGCCATTAAAATTAGAGAAAAACAATATTACCAACCGGTCAATGCAACCATAAGAGGGTAGGCCAAAGTAATATTGAAAGGAGTTGCATCCAAAGCAATTGTCACCCCTTCAAATCAGTACAACATAGTTGATCAATTGCAAAAAATCCCATCTGAGATATCCATATTGGAACTCCTTAAAATTTCACCAACTCACAAAGAGATCCTAGAACAAGCTCTAGTGGCCACCACAGTACCAAATAATTTGGAAGTTTTTCAATTCCAAGCTATGGTGGGACACTTGACTGCACCTCATTGCCTATCCTTTTGTGAAAATGATGATGTATCACTCACCCATCCACACAAAGCAACCCTCCACATTGAGGTTTTAATTCACAAACAATGGGTCAAACGTGTTCTAATAGATGGTGAAGCTGGCCTACATTTATACACTTAAAAAATTATTTGTGCACTAAGATATTCAGAAAATGCAATTGATGCTAGAAGAAAAATCACTATAAAAGCCTATGATGATGAAGAGAGATCCTCCCAAGGATTGATAGTGTTACCAATTCAAGTGGGACCAATTGTAAAATATATAATTTGTCAAGTGTTAGACAAGGAGTTGACATACAATATACTGTTGGGACATCCTTGGATCTACAAAATGCAAGTAGTTCCGTCAACATATCACCAATGCTTGAAGTTTCCTTATAATGAGCAAGAAATCACCATTTTAGCTTATTCTAACAATCCTCAATATTGCAACACACTCAAAATAGTCCAATATAATTTTGTGCCACATAACAAGGAAGCTCACACTCCTAGTTCATCCAACATTGAAAGATAAATAAATTCCTTGTCAAAATGGGTTGAGAAAAAAGATCAGTCAAAAGATAAGGGTATCAGTGATTCTACTCCATCAAGTAACGAAATTCAATTAAATTCCTTGTCAAATCAGCGTTAGGAAAAGGTTCAGTCAAAAGACAAAGGCATTAGTGATTCTACTCCATCAGATCATGAAACACAACTAAATTCCTTATCAAAACAATTTGAGGAAAAGATCCAATTGAAAGACAAAGGAATGTGTGAATATTCAATTGAGTATTCATTATGTCTTTCACAACTGTTACCTTCTCCTAAGTCATATGGGCAGCCATCAACATCAAGACAACAATCCTCACAACCAACCATGCTATTTGAGGTTAAGTTTGTAAAAGAAAGCACTCTAGTGGATGAATCAAAAGACAAGAATGTTTTAAATTGGTTGTACAAAGATGAAGAAGCATCACAAGCATCAACTTCAAATGTTTTAATAGAACCATATGGTAAAGGGTTTACAATCCTAAAGAAGATGGGATATGAGGGAAAAGGTCCTATCGTTGAAAGAAAAGAAGGTATCATAGAACCAATATAGCCTATCATAACCAATTCAAAGGAAAAAATAGGGCTAGGATACAAAGAAGAGTCAAAAGAAGAAACCAAGTAGTAGATTTGTGAACGAATCCTCCAATTGCGAGATAGTTTTGAAATAGATTCCAATGAATATTCAAATGGGAGTTGCTCTCTGAAGAATATTGTCAAGAAAATGAATTTGATGTGATAGAAATGTATGCATCATCACGTATGGAAGGACAAAGCTCAGTTTCTAGACATCCTAAATTTGGATCACAACATATCGATGACTCTAGTAAGATGATCAAACTTCGAGCGAGATAGATCCTTTGAAGGAGAGTAACATCATAGACCTTGACATTTCTATCAAACACTTTGATGAAATTGCTATCATGACACTCACCCCTTTTGACCTTAACCAATATGATGATTCTTTACCATTGGTACACCCCAAACTAATTGACTAGGACCAAACTGAGCTACTTGATATCCCCATCTTTCCAAACGATGATGCCATTGTGAACTTCCTTTGTTCTAAAAATATTGAAACATGTTCCACCAATGAATATCATAACAAATCTTCATACAAGAGGAGTTCCAAATCTCTCAGCTGCAAAACAATGAATATGATCAAAAATTGATCTAATGGCAAAAACCATTTAATGGCAATATTAGATCAAGAAAAAGTAAAAACAAAGAGTGCATCTAATGGTGAAAACCTCTCTAAAGCACCGAAGTATGGGAGATTTGACACTCTTCTCAAGCACTATCATGAGAGGTATTCAATACTAGTTGAACCTACAAAATCCATCAACATTGGTACAAGTAAAATAGTTAAGACCCTACATCTAGCGACATCCATGACAAAGGAAGAGAAAATAATCTTCACCAACTTCTTTGAAGACAGACAAGTCAACTTTTCTTGAAATACCAGGAATGGATCCATAACTTATAATGCATCAATTATCTCTACTACCTAGAGTGAATCCAATAAAGAAAACTTTGAGAAAAATGCATCTGCATATCCCTCTCATAGTGAAAGCTAAATTGAAGAAACTATTAGATGCAATATTTATCCAACCTATTGATTATGCTGAATGGATCTCAAACATTGTACCTATTTCTAAACTAGACAACAACATCAGGATATGTACATATTTCAAAGATCTTAACAGGGATTGTCTGAAAGATGACTTTCCTTTGCGTAACATTGACATCATTGTGGATTTAACAAGTCATGCAATAATTTCACTCATGGACGTATTTTCAGGCTATAATTAGATAAAATTTGCACGAGAGGACCAAGATAAAATTGCTTTCACATGCCCATGGGGTACTTTCTATTGGAACTCCATGCCTTTTGGGTTAAAGAATGTTGGGGCTACTTATTAGCATGCAATGACATCCATCTTTCATGATATGATGCATACATTCATGGTGGATTATGTGGATGACCTCTTAGAAAAAAATTTCATTAGGGAGGGACATCTAGAAATCCTAGATACAATCTTCACTCAGTTGGAAAAGTTCAATGTGAGGTTAAACCCAAAGAAGTGTGTGTTTGGCGTGACATCAACTAAAATTTTAGGATATATAGTATCAGCTAAAGGATTTGAGGTGGATCATGTGAAAGTCAAATCCATCATGGAAATGCCTCCTCCCAAGAATATTAGCCAACTCAGATCTTTATAGGGATGATTCCAATCTATGAAGAGATTTATTGCACAACTGGTAGATAAAACTCATCCTTTTAATCACTTACTACACAAGAATCTTCCTTTTAAATGGGATGAAAAATGTGAAGCAAATTTTAATCAAATGAAGCAGTATCTAATGTCTCGACCTATACTAGTTCCACCAACTAAAGGAAAACCACTATTACTCTACATAGCAACAACTGAGGTATCTTTGGGTTCTCTATTGGCATAGGAAGACTCTGTGGGAAAAGAAAGGGATGTTTATTACATCAATAGAATATTGAATGGCTTTGAAATCAACTACACATTCATTGAAAAGGCTTGTTTGGTGGCAGTGCTCGCTACTCAATAGTTGCAAAATTACATGTTAACCCATACTATCAAACTCATTGCCAAGTTTGATCCACTAAAATATCTTCTCAACAAAGCCAATTTAACTGGAAGACTAGAAAAATGGGTAATGATATTGAGAAAATTTGACATTCAGTATGTGGATCGAAAAGCAATCAAGGGCCAAGAAATAGCAGATCAACTAGCCGAAGCACCAATACAAGATGATCATCCCATGCACATCGAGTTTCCAAATGCATATGTTCTCATAGTGTCAACACAATAGTGGATGCTATATTTTGATGGATCTTACATGCAACATGGATCAGGTGCAGGAATCCTATTTGTCATGCCTCAAGGACACACCATTCCAAAATCCTATAGGTTGATGTTTCCTTGCACTAACAACATAGTTGAGTATGAAGCATTAATCATTGGAATCAAGGTAGTTGTAGAATGGAAAATCACTAAGTTACAAGTCTATGGAGATTCTCAACTGGTCATAAATTAGATTAATGATGATTACCAAACAACAGATGAAAATTTGATGCCATATTAGAGAATGGCGGATGATTTCAAGAAGTACTATGTTGAAATAAAATTTGAACAAATTCCAAGAGGGGATACCTAATCTACAGATGCCATGGAGACCATTGCCTCTCTTCTATAGATATTAGGAATTCATGGTGGAACAATTTTTTAACCCCACCTATGATAACCCTAAATCCCAATTCATATACCATTTAGTCAAAGTTGAATCTTCTATCTATGGGAAGATCTACACCTATCTAAGAGACAATACCCTACCACCAAACTTATCCCAAAACCAAAAACATAACTTTATTCGATAAGCAGCTAGACACACCTTAATAGCCAATGTACTTTATTGATGAGGTCTTGATGTACTCTCCTTCAGTTTCTTGAATGTAACAAAGCTAAAAAAAAATTATGTGAGGTTAATGAAGGTATTTTTGGCACTCATTCAAGTGGACTAACTCTAGCTAAAAAACTCCTACGATTGGGGTATTACTGGCTGAACATGGAGGAGTCTTTTAAATTTTTTAAGAAGTGTAAGAAATTCCAAGTCCATGGAAACCTCATTCATGCACCAGCACAAGAACTGCAACCATTCGCATCAACATGGCCTTTTTGTCAATGGGGACTTGACCTTGTGGGAAAAATACATCCACCTTCATCCAATGGACACAAATTCATCATTACATCCATGAAGTACTTTACAAAGTGGATTGAAGCTATTCCCCTAACCATAATCACTAGAAAAAAAATTGCATCCTTCATCCTAAATTACATTATCTATCGGTATGGTATTCCTTAGTCCAATGTCACTGATAGGTAGTTCCTTCAAGAATCAAGACATCCAAGAACTTTGTGAGAAGTTTCATATCCAACATCAATTTTCCACACCATACTACCCTCAAGGAAATGGCCAAGCAGAGGCCTCAAACAAAACCATTCTAAAAATCTAGAAGAAAATCATCAATGATGTTGGACATGATTGGCATGTTCAACTGAACCTTGCTCTATGGGCTTACCATACTAGTATCTGCACCCCAATAGGAGCCACACCATATGCTCTAGTCTATGGATCAGAGGCCATTTTACCTATTGAGGTTGAGCTACCTTCTCTACGGGTGTCCTTGAAGGGAATCATTTCAGAGGAAAATTATAGAGTATCTAGGATACAAGAGTTGGAACTATTGGATGAGCGTTGTCAGCATGCAATTGATCACCTAAAAACCTATCAAAAGAGGATGTTAAGAAGTTACAATCATTGAGTAAAACCAAGAAAATTTCAAGTTGGTGACTTGGTCTTAAAAGAGAATCCCTGCAATCAACAAGATCGAGAAAATAATGGGAAGTTTGAACCATTCTAGTTAGGTCCTTTTGTGGTCATATCATTCTATGGATCTAGAGCCTATCAACTATCTACACCTAAAGGGGAAATATTCGAAGAACCCATCAATAGTCTTCATCTCAAGAAGTTCTACACCTAACTCATCCAATGCACAGTCAAAGTCCTGAAAAAAATACAAAAAAAATTGAAAAATGGCCTGAAAAAATGGTCACCCTGATGAAAACCTGGAAAATAGGCGTCTTGGTGACAACAAAAGAAGAAGAAGAAAAAATACCAAAAAAAAGTGAAAAATAAAAAAATAAAAAAATTCATAAAATCATAAAAAAGTGCAATAAAAACAAGTAGTGAAAACCTGGCAACATGCACTATTTATGATAGATTAGATTTTCCATCTATTTGAGCATGTGTTGTTCGTTTGCTTTCATCGTCATTATCCCTATAATTGAAAAGCCTCATCTACATATCTTGGAATTGTGGTTGTGTCTCACCCTGGATTGGGGGAAAAATATTGAACTCACTGGGGGAAATAAACTTCGAGCTTAACACAATAGATAAGAAAACAATCAGAAAACATAGCAAACACAACAATCACGATAAAAACTCAATATTGAACATTGATCACAAATTTTTAACATCAACCATCCATATCAAACAGTTAAATCAATCGAATCAAAACAAATTTAAATGGATGACGTTCCTTCTGAATCGTGGTTTTATCATGTTAGCAAGAGTGTTCAACTATTGTATCTTGATTTTTGTTATCATATCTCTGGAGCACCTCGAGGATGTCTTCAACTAGAGGAGCTAGGAAGGAGTATGCTTTTTCTTTGTCTGCTATCTGTGAGTTGATCATTACTACTATGTGAATTGTCACGAGATGTGCTCTACAAAGTATCACTGATGACATTCCAAATTTACATAGGAAAATGATTAACTCTTGTTTTCTTACACAAGAAATGCTCAGGTCATCTCAGTTCAATTATACCTAGATGCTTATGTTAACTTGCAATATCAAAAATCATGGAAGTAATACTCAGGTCATCATGGTCTAATTGTACCATTGATGTTTGTACTCACTTTCAAAAATTCAAAAGGCTCAATGATGATAAAAGCACACCAAATTGGCTGATACAATGAAAACTTTGCATATTTACTTTTGCATGATTAAAGAATATTGCATTCATATTAATTTTACATCTACATTATAGATTTTCCAAGGCTGGCATAATTTTCAAAATGTTGTTATCTCTCTCATTAAAAGATTGAGTACACTTGACATTAACATATAGTGGCATTATCATAAGCATATCATACATTAGAAAGCATCATCATAAGTATATCATACATACATTAGAATCATCATAAAATTCATCTCATATAGCAATCAGATCATCTATTTGCATTTGAAAAACACAAATATAACGTACATTGCATCTCATATGCATAATAAAATCCATCTAATATAGTGTAAAAGCATCATTCATAAAACATATAGAATCATAAATCAAGCATCATCATTTCATCATTTCATAATTATAGGCATCACATAGCATATAGAATGGAAATAAAAGGAATCCATCATATAGGCATATAGACAACATATAGATCGATAATATCGGCTGCATCTCATATATAATCTCAAAATAATAATGTCAAAGTGTACAATGATATCATAAAGCATGGAGAGATACATCATAAAAAATGTGGTAGAATAATCATCATGTCTCAAAATCAAAGTATACATCATGTCTCAAATACCAAAAATGTCAACATTAGAGCTATGTTCTACTCTCCCCAGACAATGCTAGCCCCACTGTGCCACTTGCTCCACCACTTGATGGACCTGCACTTGGATCTCTACAAGGTGGCCCTATCACACCCTTGCTAGTAGTATGAGAGTGGCTTTGACCCTATCTGGCACTGCCCAACTGTGCATAACTCACATGCTACTCTACAGGCACTACCTCATGATACCACAACCTATAATATTTAGCCTCCTTGGTGGAACATTGTGCCTCTCTAAGGTAATCTACTGTCATGGTACGCTCAGAAACTCTCTATAATCTCTTTTACAAGGCCTCTACCTACTCACAACTTTGTCTCAAGGTATCTCTCTCTGCTGTCAGAGAGGTGATATATTCTTATGCCTAAGCCTATGCCTGTGCCTATGCCTGTATTTGTTCCTGGGCCTATGTCAATTGTTCCTATAAGGTCTGCACCTATTTTTGAAGGGAAATTATCTATGCCTACTGTTGGTGGGAGGGAAAATGAATGTGAATTTTCTATGGTCCTGCAGATATCATGGATTTCCTCCTCTGATTCACTCTTGCCTCGAATATCGGCCTTGCACCTCCATCACCTCCACCTACATCCCCACCTCCTTGGTGGAACATCGTACCTCTCTAAGGAAATCTACTGTCATGGTACCCTCATAAACTCTCTATAATCTCTTTTACAAGGCCTCTACCTACTCACAACTTTGTCTCAAGGTATCTCTCTCTACTGTCAGAGAGGTGATATATTCTTATGCCTAAGCCTATGCGTGTGCCTATGCCTGTATTTGTTCCTGGGCCTGTGTCAATTGTTCCTATAAGGTCTACACCTATGTTTGAAGGGAAATTATCTGTGCCTACTGTTGGTGGGAGGGAAAATGAGTGTGAATTTTCTATGGTCCTGCAGATATCATGGATTTCCTCCTCTGATTCACTCTTGCCTTGAATATCGGCCTTGCACCTCCATCACCTCCACCTACATCCCCATATCCACCATCATATCCACCTCCATCATCCCCATCTCCATCATCTCCATCATCACTACTATCACTCTCCTCCTCCTCATCACCTCCTCCACCCCTCCTCCATCTCAGTGCCTGATCATCATCTAATTAAGGTACTAGCTCATCCAAACTAGATCCTCGGGAAAGGATGTGCAAAGAAATAATGTGCATACTCTTGTGATATTGTAGCCTCTATGATCTTTGGATGGTACTCCCACATAATTTTTTGTAACCCATGGTACTCCTGACATGTTGCATCATTTGATAAAGTAGGCACCCACTCCAGAATGTCTTATCATTTGCGTGCATATAGAGAAACTCCTTGGGGAATACCCTATACTTTCCCATACTAACATAACACTCTCCCAAGAAGTAATATATCAATCACAAACTACGTCCTCCCAATCAAATATCTGTCTGTGCACACATATGGCATCTTTGTGTTGTCCTCCAGCCACTGCTCATAGTCTAGATAAGGCCTCCATGTCACAGAATCTAGGTCATCCAATACTCGTCTCTAGTACTTTAGTTTTCCTAGCTTATGCTGGACAACTGGGCCTTTGTATCTGACGATGCGAGTCCTCCCAACTGGACACTGTCTATTTGCTATAGGCCAAGTGACAACTATGTGCTCCCATTCTCATATCTATATCATTGTAACCCCAACTAACAAACTAGCCCCTCTGAGATAAACCACCTAGTGAAGATCATTGTACAAGTGAGCTAGGATGCAATATCCCTAGGCATATTGAGTCCTCTGAGTAATCATTCTCTCTAGAATCCGGCCCCAACCAATTGAGAGTTCCTTCAACCTACAGTCGGGACATAGAAAACCTCCAATAAATCCGACAAGAATGCATGGTAGTGGTGCATAAGAATCGACCATCTCCTACCATGGAATCTTATATCTGTAAATCTAGTCATCAACAAAGACTCTCCTCAATGCATCAGTACCTCCCTACTCCATGTGATCGTAAACCATGAGCTCACCAACAACAAGAATCCATAGTATCCGGTATAAATCCTCTAGAGTGATTGTCATCTCACCAGTGACTAAATCAAATGTGTTGTGTTCATTGTGCCACCTCTCAACCAAAGCAGTCAATAGTCCCTTATTGATCCGATACTAGGGCATGCTTATCAAAGAAGTCAAACTGCATCATCCAATGACATCTAGATTAGCCTACATCAGCTATGGAATCAGGTCCTAGGTCTTCAGGAATCATTCTTGAGATTGGAGAATCCTTGAAGGCTCCTATCATCATAACATATCACAAATCAACAATATTATCGATCAACATCAATCAACCTATCAATCTAATCAACTCTAGTGAGATTTTGATCAAATATCATGAGCGTCTATCATTGATCCTCACTTATGATGAGGTCAATCATCATTATATATCCTATCATTGATCCTAACCTATCATGAGGTAAATCATCATCATCCTATCATTTATTCTCGCCTATCATGAGATCAATCATCCTCTAATCTATCAACATCATCAAACAACATCAAAACATTGGCTTATGTGATCAACAATCATTAACATCAAGGGGTTTAATCAACATTTCATCAATCTAGTGTAGATTTGCTAAAATAGTCTATCTATGTGCTCAAAACATGTATGCACTAGAAAATTTCATAGATGCACCAAAAAAATGCCTCGATGCGCTAAATCTATGGATGTGCTATCAAATTCCATCAATGCTTCATTTTACTATATCAATGTGCAAAATCTCTCAATGCACTAAAATGATCACCAAATGTGCTAATCTATGACTTCTATGTGCTAAGTTACCTGATACATTAAACTCTTGACTCAATGCACTGAAATATTTCATCTATGTGCTACATTATTCAACCTATACACTAGAAAACAAACCCTACGTGCTAAAAATTCCTATGCACTAAAATAGTCTACCAATAAGCTAAAGCGGGTGTTGGATGCGCTAAAATGCTAAAAATTGAATTTCAAACTTGAAGAACATACCAAAAACATCATTTAAAATTCACAAGATTTTTTGTGGCACATACCGAAGGTCCATACGCAGCCAGGCGGTTGTGACATTGAACATGCTTGAATCGATGGGTTAGGATTGGGATCACCATCTTACTCAATTTTCTCAACTCGTTCAATCACTCAAATTTTTAAAATGCAAATGACTCAAATGAGGCTCTTTTTCATCCTTATACCTTTTTAAGGGGTGATTAAGTGGAAATTTAGTGGGACTTATTTTATTTTTCAAAGGGACTTATAAACCTAAAATCGGTCTGGATAATTAATTAATTAAATACAAGTTATTTAATTAATAAACCTTTTAATTCGTCTACTTAAAAATAAATTCTAAATTTATTTATATAGTTCATTTTCTAATTCTTCTATCTTAAATCATATTCTTCTAATCTTAATTAAATAAACAAATTTAAATATTTTTCCTTATTTAATTATCTTTCCTCTTACAAAATTTGAATAATTCTAAAATTTTCAAATTTAGTCACATGTCTACAACTTTTTCCTCCTTCCACCTCATCATGTGTCTCAACAAATTGAATATGTCCAATATTTAATTTAGCATTATATTCAACAAATTCTAAAACAACTTCGGGACACTTGGATCTCTTCTTCCATTTATTCTTCTAAACACTCAACAAATTGTTTTATTAAAGGGAACACTCTCCTTGATTCTCTCCAACTTCTTCATCCTCCACCCTCGATCTCTCTAGCTAAAATGTTGACCATTGGTTGCTGCCACATGAGAATATGCCTTGGAAAATCTATAAATACAACCTCATTCTACAACAAAAGGATCTCACTTTTGAGCAATCTTAATCTATAGAAATTTTCATTAGGGAATTTGTGAGCATTTAGCATAATCATGGCTTGGTTGTTAGCTGCCTCTTAGTTTATATAGTTTCATCACATCATTATCATAGCATAACCTTCATTTTCATACAATAGCATTAGCATTAGCATCATTATCATATCACTCATCAATCATATAGTTTATCAATCATGTAGGAATAGATTTCTTGAATTTTCCAGCATCTCGTTCTTTAGGTTGTCTTTCTAAAGTCATAGCGCATACACAATCTGAGAGCCACAATGATTTAATGAATCCTTGTAGATAGGAAACAATGAAACAACTTTAGAGAATTTATTTGTTTTAATTCAATTAGATTTGTTATTTGAATTCTCTAATATAATGTTTCATTGATTGTGTGGTTTTATTACTCACTCACACATTTTACTCACACAAAATCAATGTTACAACTCACCAAACTCTTCAAGTAGAATTTTGAAGACATGCAAGTAAATGCTCCAATGGATGTAGACTTGAGGATGTTTGAAATGCTTAGAATGCTTAAGTGATGGATTGATAATTGGTGGAATGATTGGATGAATGAATGGGGGTGAAATGAGAAGGAAAAAGTTATATTTATACACAATTATGCAATAATTCCCGAAAATACCACATCACAAGCCGACCTTAAATATTAGAAAATAATAACCTGCTAGAAATTTGAAATTATTTTGATTTTTGTGCCAAAGGGGACTCATTCACCTCTAGTGGTGAATGGGTCCCGCTTAGGCATTTTAAGTGGGTTTCAAAAATTTAGATGTTTTAAATGATGTTTATCAGGATTATTTTCAAAAATACACTAAAGTAAGGCCTGTAAGTGTAAAATGGGGCCAATGAAAGCATAAGAATTTAGGTCAAATTATTGATGAAAATCCTAGAAAAGCATGAATTTTTGTTACAACACTTTGAAGTAAGGTTTGGTAAATGATAAAAAAGGGTTATTTAGATGAAATACATTAGCAAGACCCTAGAAAAGTGTGAAAGTGTGTTACAACACTTTACAACACTTTTGCAAGGCATCATAAAATTCTTATTAATTCACAAGTGTCCAAGACCTAATGTGAATGTTGGGACCACATTACAATACTAAATCAAGGAAAAACTAAGCCAACTTCCACAAGAAAGACCCAAATGAGCATGAAAATGTCCAAAGATCCATTTTTCTATGGTACAAGATGTTATTTTTTATTTCCTTCTTTTTGGTTAAAAGCATAGCTTCACTTTCATTATATTCAAAAAATCCTAAATTTGCATGAGAAGAGGGAGTTGTACCTCAATTAAAATTCAAAGGAAGATTAACAATGCAATTGTGATCTCTCCAACTGTTGCTAATTGATTAGTCCTTCTTTAGGAAATGGAGAGTCATTTTGAATTAATTATTTTAAGGACAAATCTGTCAACCAATAGCATACAATTTCTCAAAACTCTTCCAAGCCTCTTTAGGTAATTTACATGATTCAACATGAAATTATAAATCAAATGAGACTAATGGACATATGCATCCAAGTGTTTTCTCACAATCAATCTCCCATTTTTCCAATTCTTTAGCATCAGTAGGTTGAGAAATAGTCTCCTTTAGAAATCCTATAAGAACCTTCCCCATGAGATAATTCCATACTAATTTTATCCATCTAGCATAATTATATGAAGTTAGGAGTTCAATTTGAGATTTCTCCATTGCAAGAACACAAACCAAGAAAAATAAAGCAAAAAATCATTGCAAGATTACCCCCCAAATTACTCAATCAAGAAACCCCCCAAGAATATATGATTTTTGGCATTTTATACTTAGTGTGATTACAAGTGTCACTTGCAAAAAATAGAGAAGTGGAATTGATCTTAGTGAATACAAATTGCCAAATTTGGCCACAAGATCAAAGTAATTTTTTTTACATAGAATGTGATCAATTTGATCACACCAATGAAAAGTACACAAAAAAATATGCATTTTAAAAAAAATCACCCAAAAATTTTAACGCAGGAGTAAGAACAGAGCCCAATTTTTTTTGAAAATGGAATGGCTTAGCAACACCTATGATAATATACAATTTATGGAAAAGAAAAGCACCAAAATAAAAATCTGATTGCACCACTATGTAGAGCACAAAATTCTACCCTAAATAAAAAAAATTATTGAAAAAAGGAGTAAGGATGAGCAAGTTATGGGCATTTGAAGTTTCCCTTCAAAACCAAAACCTGCAATGGAGAGGGGGATAAAATTCTCAAAAGGTTCTAACATCATTGCTGATGCAGTGCTAACATCATCATTATAGCGAATTAAATTTAACATTCACGTGGCCATAAAAGCAAATATTCTCCACTGAAGGAATATTCGCTTGGATTGGAATATGCTTAGAATATTTTGAGCTCCATCACTAACAAAATATTATTTATTCAGGGTGGGTGCATGGAGATGGGTAGCCAATTTGTGGCCACTTTCAAATTATTTTTTTGAAAAGTCATAACGAGAGCACGTTATAACGCGCTCGCATTATGACATGTTAAAAACAAAAAAAAAAAGTGAAAGTCATTCATTCTACATTTTGACTATTTTTTTGTTGTGCCTGCGACCAAAACCCCCATTTTTTGTGCTCGCATTCTAGGAGGAGGCATTGTGCAAAATCTTCACTAAGGCTTGCTATTTCTTTGCAAGGATGGCACCATGATGACTAGGAGGTGTGAGAGATAAGGATTGTTTGTTTTTTGTTTTTAATTTGTTAGTTTTAGGTTGTATTGATATTTTTTTTTTTGAATTTGTAGGAGACGTAAATCAACCTACAAACCCTCAAAATCCTCAACAAGAAGATCAACCAAATCCTCAAGAACAAAATCAACCACAACAACAACCTCCTAGTACTCAACAAAAATTGATGAGTGAAATTGAGAACAACAAAAAGAAAATTGAGGATTTAATTAGTAGGTTGAGTGATCCAAATGGTTCAACCACAGAAAGAATGACCCTAGCAAGTTCATTGAAAGATATGTTAAAAATGTAGATTCAATTAGAAAACAAATAACTGGATGCCAAGATAGGAGGTAGGTGGCTAGGGATTATTATGCAAATAAAATATCATATAAAGATGTGAAGGATTTACAAATTACAAAAGGTGATTTGTGCTCATTATTCACTGAACCACACACAAATCAAAATCTTACCCTCAATGCGAAGAGGTTTCCTATTCATTGGTGCCACCACCAACAAATTAGGAACTACTTTTATGATAGGTGGCACATGGTCTTTGATTACCCACCGTGCAACAATTGTTAAGTCTCACAGTATTTCCTCAGGAAACTATACAATGAGTTCATATTGAATAAAATCCCAAATTATTTTGATATGAGGGACTTCTAGGGGAGAGGTGGGGGGTTGGCTCAAGATAGACCTGGTGCACAACCGAATCCTATGTGGCAAGGGAGACGAGCTCTCACTAAGCCGCCTTGCGAGCACGTTGTTATTCCTTCCATCGTGAAGGAGAGTGTCAAAATAGATACATTGCAGGTGATCAACACTTTGACATAGAGTGTCATCCATCATACTAGCCCTATTCTACAATGCCATCTAGAGATTCTTTGAGTGGTGGCCTTCGAAACCATGTGTGTCAATCTTGCGGGGCGACTTGTTCATATGACCCCACTGACACTTAGGAGGCTACTACACAGGATCCATCTACAGCTATGGAGATGGAGAGGGCAACTAACATTTTGAATGAGGTGTATGACATTGATAGTCAGGTAAAAGTTAGCATGTTCATTGAATTTAATTTATTAAATTTTGATTTTGAAATGCAAAATTAATTAATTTAGTTTTATGATTTTAATAAAATTGCAGGGTCACAGTGTTGAGACTAGATACACCGGCCCTCCACCTACTTATTTTTGTAGTACACCTATCAGTGGGGTATGTAACTAGTAAAAAATTATAAATTTATTACATGTTAATAGCATTTTTTAATGAATGGTATTTTAGTATGAGATTTTGGATGTTGAACATGCAAATATTGGAGGTTTCCAGGGAACACCTCCTAGTGCCAGTGGATTTACTCAAACCTACACATAGGTAATAGAATAAAGAGTTTAACTAATGAATTGTACTTAATAGATTGGTATATTTTATATTCATATCATTGATTATGTTGCATTACATGTCATTCAAAATCAAATCATTACTTCAAATTCCATTACTAATAACTAGATGTTGATAGATGACAAATTTTCAACTACAATATAGTTGTTTAGAAAGTCAACATAAGTAGTGATACAATTACTTCACCATGAGACCACATTTCTTCAAGGAATTTCTTCAAAACCACCTTTTCTATGATACCACATTTTCCATACATGTGTACCAAAGCATTTTATCAAACTACTCACTTCCTTGCAGCTATGGCTAAAGTCCTAAAATAGGTGCTTTCCAACAAACTATGGATGCTTGGAAAAATATCTATCAAATCATAATAGTAAGCAATAATACCATAGAGAAGGAAATGAACTTTTTGAAAAAATGCCTAAAAGAAATGCGATCTTATCGTGATGGAATGCCATGACGTGCATTTGTTTGTAATGGCATTCCATCACCACGAGACCCCATTTCTTTGAGGAATTTTTTCAAAAAGTTCACTGCCTTATCTATGCCACCACAATTATCATACATTTCTATGAAATCATTTGATCAAATAGTTCACCAGCTTGCTGCTATGGGTAAAATCCTAAAAACACATCCTTTCGAACAAGATATGGATAGGGAAAATAGTAAGTATGAGAATCAGAAATATATAGTTTAATAAGTACTCCAAATTTTGTTCATTATCTCATACATTATAAGTCATGATGTGGATTGGTATTGTAGTTTTTGTGATTGAATATTTTTTTGTTTTATTTTCAGTTTTTGCAAGCCAAAACACCTCCGAATGTGATGAGGGAAATGGAGATTGGTGTTTCATCTGCTATACAATCCTCAATGGCTCTGACAGGGGAGGTATGAGGAAAGTTAGTAAATTTCAATTTACATTCATTGTTATAGATGTTAGTTAGTGAAAAATCAAACCATTATTGATTCATAGTTTAATTTCTATTTGGATGGTTTATATAGGGCTTGAGCACGCCTGAGTTGTTAGTGTAATTAAATTAATTATTGCACTAGCATAAGTTAACTTAGGTATTGCATCATTTAGTCCTAGGTTTCATTTTAATAAATCATTTAATAATGGGGTAATGTCCCCTTCCATGTTTGTAGGGATAAGATTCCTTCTAGAAGATGAGTCATCCTTCTAGAACTTATCTCAACATTTAATAATTTCCTAGATAGGGTTCACATGTTGTCACATGTTAGATCATGACACATGGAAGCATCTCATGCATCTTAGGTTTTCTCTTTTGCCTATATAATCAAGCATTTTGTTCATTTGTAACATATCAATCAATTAATCAATCTATGATCTAATGTTGTAGATCAATAGTAATCTCTCTTTGTAGACCTTAGTTGCAACACTTTCTATGTGGTGTAATTTCTCTTGGAAAGATCCTTTGAAGTGTGCACAGCTTCATTGGATGATTCAATATACATTATTTCAACATGATATCAAAGCATGTTGAATTCTAACATGGTATCAGAGCCATTCCATTGAGAGTTCATCACAGGATCAAGAAAGTTGGGTTGGAGAGATTCTTGCAGGTTGAAGGTTTCCATTGTAGGCTACTTGACTCCACTCGGGGAGCAAGTTGATTTCTAAAGTAGATAGAGTTAGATCCAAGCTCACCATTGTCTTTAGAAGGCCTCGAAACCCTAGGATCGTCTATTCAATCATCAAAATCAGACACATCAACCCAGGAGCCATCAGAGGTATTTGGGTTTGCAAAATCAACTGGTACGATCCCTACAAATTTGCAGTAAAAAAATCCTCCCTGTCAGTTGTCCTCTGAGGAAATTTTTTTTTAGTCGTAAACACTTTTAAAAATAAAATAAAAAGTTAAGGCTATATCTATTATTTTTTGGAAAAAATATATATATTGTGGGCAATATTTTTTCTACAGTTTTCAAAAAAAAAATTGGAGTGACAACATTTTTAATCAATAGTCGGCATTATAAATTTTTCTCCAGTTGACATGTATAGGGTTTGATTTTTTTTTGTAAAATCACCGGCTTTAATTTTATTTCCATTGGAATTTGACATATATCCTGCAATTATTAAAACAACATTTAAAATTTTGAATTGCTTAACAATATTCAAAATTTTCGGTCGCTTTATTTTTCAAAGTCTGCAGAATATATTTAGAGGTCAGCTGCATTTAAGTTATGGTAGGGGGAGTACTATTTCTGTAGGGGTCTTATCATCCTGATTTGTCAACCCGTACTCCTACCATCCCATAACATCTCCACAGGACCCTTCATCGACTGCCAGTTCATTGTATCTCCACCCACCACTGACCGTGTGTTTCTCTTGTCGACTCGTGCTCATCCTCTCACCAGTCTGAGTTATTTCCCATTGTTGACCATGTTCTCCTCTTCACCGACCATCAGATTTCATTCCCACTAGTCTCTCCTACTGATAGCTGGTGCTACTCACTCGCCAAGCCCCTATTTTATCGGGCCAGGTTCTTTTGAAGATAGTGGGCTTCGTCTAATCCTTGTGGTGCCTCCTATTCTTGTCACTCAACCAAGTTGCTCAGCCCCGCCACCACCATCAGGGTGGCACTAATTTTTTTTGCCTTACCTACAACCACGATCACATTAAGGACTAGGTGCCAGCCCGGAGGGGCTTAATTTTTGCACCCCATTAGCTTGTAGAGTGCCTATTTTAGGCCTTTTTTTCATTTTATCATAACTTTCACCCACGGTATCAAAAATCAACAAATGAGATACTGTTGGAAAGGGAATTTTTAGCACTTTCCAATAGTGACATCAGTTCTGCAAAATTTTTCTTGTAGAAAACTCTACAACCAACTGAAGACAAAACCCTAATCTAGACTCAAAGGCTCATATCTTCGCAACTGTTCATTGGATTTCAGTGATTCCAACAACATTAGGAAGTATTTTCAAAGATTTTTTCATCAGTCTAGACCCCTTGATCAGTTTCAGCTCTAGGTACTCTTGCATTGATTTTTTTAGTTTGGTGCATTTGTTCAATAACCTGGACATCCTGAAGCTTGGGAAAATATTTTTTGATCTGAGTAGCATCACTTTAGCTGCACATCATCCTTGGAAGTTTTTATTTTCTATTGAAGGTTAGTGTCTTTATTTTTTGTGGAGAAATTTCATTATGGGGCTTTCATATACTCCTTCTCTGACTATGTTGCATAAGGGTAACTATAAGAAATGGTGGGGTGGGATCACACACCATCTCCAATAACTTGATTTATTACCACATCTGTATGGTATAGTCCCTCATCCAAGTGAAGGTATTCATTAATTTTCTTGGAGTTGTAGTAGATACACTGTGTTGGAGATCATTTCTATGCAATTTGATTATGATTTTTTGAGATCTATTGATCATTGTGATTTTCCTCATATTCTTTGGACTAAGCTTTGGGAGATCTATGGAGATTCAGACACTCCACCATTCCCCGATGATCATGATTCAAAATGTAATTCTTCAAATCAGGTACCACATGATGATTTCCTTGAATCTTCTAAAGAGGTTGAAAAGGTTCCTTTGGGTGCTTCTTCTCCATCAGAGACTATTGGTATCCCTTCACATTAAGTGATTCCTTGTCCAGAGTCATTGATTGAGGCTTCCACCATCATCATTCATTAGGACACATTCAATTTTCTAGACTTGACATCACAGGATGGCTTTGTTTTAGGTATCACTGACTTGGCTACTTCTACAGGTTTGGAGGACATTCTTGACAGGATATCACTCCTCTATTCAGATTCCACTTTAGAGATTTTTCTTGTCTCCTCATCCCTTTGTCTTGACCTTGATTGGGGATCCAAAGACTATCTTGGAGGCACTTGGTATCTCTTCAGATATTTCATGTATGAGACTTCTTCCCTGTCATTCCATTTAGGATTTGAGGTTTCTTCAGCATCTACCATTAGATTGGCTTCAAAATTATTTTAGTGTTTTTGAGGACACTTCATTTATGGGGGGGCTATCAAGTCTCCATAATATTCATTGCATTGTCATCTTTGTATATTGTTCAACATCAGTTTCCACATCGTCCTGGTTTATCACCCTCTTCATTGATTGTGGCATCTTCATCTTTAGGCAAGGAGACATTTGAGCAAATTTTAGAGACATCATCATCATCCACATTCATCCTTCCTTCCTTCAATTCCTATCTAGAATGGGAAGAATATTTGCACTTGCACATGGTTTTGTTTCTTCCGAAAGGGAGACAAGTTATTTTTCAACATTTAATCTTGTTCTATCTTTAGACACTTACCATTTTTGCAGGTGATCACATATTCTAGGGGGGCTATATAGTCTCTCTATTTCCCTCCTATGGGGGGGCTATCTTTTGTATTGTATCCATGTGATGGATTGTGTACTTGGGGGGTATTTGGGAGTCCTCCATCCTTCCCATCCTATCTCACTTTTTTCCATTTTCATCTCCATTTTGGAGAGGGATTTTGTTCCCACTAGGTTTTCCCCTATTCTTTGGTTGTGGGAGATTTTTTGCATCTTCATGTGCATGGGTACCTAACATGGCCTCATAGCCAGGACCCATCATCTCTACATAATCATTGCATTTCCTCCCTAAGATGAACTTATGGGGGGTTGTTAGTGTAATTAAATTAATTATTACACTAGCATAAGTTAACTTAGGTCTTGCATCATTTAGTCCTAGGTTTCTTTTTAATAAATCATTTAATAATGGGGCAATGTCCCCTTTCATGTTTGTAGGGATAATATTCCTTCTAGAAGATGAGTTTTCCTTCTAGAACTTATCTCAACATTTAATAATTTCCTAGATAGGGTTCACATGTTGTCACATGTTGTTAGATCATGACACATGTCAACATCTCATACATCTTAGGTTTTCTCTTTTACCTATATAATTAGGACTTTTGTTCATTTGTAACATATCAATCAATTAATCAATCTATGATCTAATGTTGTAGATCAATAGTAATCTCTCTTTGCAACCCTTAGTTGGAACACTTTATATGCGGTGTAATTTCTCTTGGCAAGATCCTTTGAAGTGTGCACAACTTCGTTGGATGATTCAACATCCATTATTTCAACATGATATTAGAGCATGTTGAATTCTAACATGAGCATGGGCATGTGAATATTTTCCTCATGGAGAGAGATCATGAGATGGTAGTAATTGATTATTTTGTTAAATATATTGTTTTTTATAATGTAATTTCTATATATTAATGCCTTTACTTCTTATTGTAACAATTAAAACTTCACCATGAACTAAACACTTGGAGGATAAGTAGGATCACTCCTTAAGTGCAACACAAATGAGTGATGGACCTACCGCCATCTGATCGACAAGCAAAGGGAAATAATTTATTTCCAGAGGATGGAGAGCAGTGAATTTTGATTCTAGAGCCCTTTTTTGTATGCCTACATGGTAGTTTTGTACATATTTTGTATTGGATATATTTGAAATTATATTCCTATATGGCTATTTTGTACCTATATTTCATACTTATATCGACATATATTGATGTATTCCTACATGGCTATTTGGTTAATACAAATATTTTTTATTGATGGTGTCCATATTTGCATTCTAAATTGATGGTTCAATAGATATGAGTTACGTGTATTCAAGTGTATACTTTACAACTTACATGTGTTCCAATGTATACTTTGTGACTTATGTGTTTTCATGTGTATACCTTGTATTCATGTATATACTTTGTAGTAATTTGTGTATACTATGTATTTTTGTGTATACTTCAAGGCTTACATGTTTTTGAGTACTTGTGCTTCCCTTATTCACATGTAAATGCTTGACTTATTCACGTGTATACTTATTAATTGGGGCAACATTAGTAATTTTGAATAGGGGCAACATTAGTAATCTCTTCCAATACCTTTACTAATGCTATTTACTTATTCATCCTTACATAATTAACTCAAATGACCCCAGAATAACTCAAAACAAAATGCAAGATTACAAAATAGCCTATCATGGCCTTATTTGACATTATAATAACTAAAACCACTGAACTAGACCTTCTTCATCAAATGGAGGAACAAGGTACTTTGCACCAATGATCATACACTTTTTTTGTGGAATACTCAGACTTCTCAACTATCGTGTGTATGTTTCTCTTTTCCATTGTTTTTCATGCTAGCATAAGGGATCAATCCCGTTGAACGTAGCTCAGATCAATTCCACATGTTTGGGTGTGAAAGAGGACCATTCCTAGCATAAACCTACATATCAGGATGCGTTGGAACAGTTAGTTTGGTCACATGAATTGCAAAATGAAAGTTGCATCACTTTGCAACTTTACGTTGTTTCAATTTGACACTTTTTCCATCAAGTAAAAATTGGACACCATAGGAAAATGACTCCAAGATAACAAAAACTGAGAGAGATTATTATAGAGGGGCCCAAAGTGATCCTGTAGGCTTAGACGAAGAGTTCGTAAGCATCACAATTTTTGATTAATAACCCATCATAGTTTGCTTCCCTTTTGCACTTTGGAATCGGTCTGGTTGAACATAGCTCAGAGAGATTACACGTTTTTGGGTATGAAAGAGGACCATTCCTAGCATAAAAATACCTATTCAGACATGTTGGAATAGTTTGTTTGGTCACATGAGTTGCAAAATGAAATTTGAACACTTTGCAACTTTGCATTGCTTGCATTTGACACTTTTTCCATCAAGTGAAAATATGCCGCCATGGGAAAACCACTTAAAAGATTTCCAAAACTGAGAGAGATTTTTGTAGAGGGGCCTAACACAATCCTATAGGATTAGATGAGAAGTTTTTAAGCATCATGGTATCACAGTAACATGCTGAAGTTTGCTTCCCTTTTGCACTTTGGACCCTTAAGGGATTGGTCTGGTTGAACGTAGCTTGGAGCGATTCCGCATGTTTGGGTGTGAAAGAGGACCATGCCTAGCATAAAAATACCTATTCAAACATGTTAGAACAATTCATTTGGTTACACAAGTTGCAGAATGAAAGTTGTACCACTTTACAACTTTGGACTACTTGCATTTGACACTTTTTCGATTAAGTGAAAATTCATCGCCATGGGAAAACCACTCCGAGATAACCATAATCGAGAGAGGTTTTTGTAGAGGGGACTAACACGATCCTGTAGTATTAAATGAGAATTTTCTAAGCATCATGGTATCTGAGTAACAATATGATGAAGTTTGCAGCCATTTAGCACTTTGGATTCTTAAGGACTTGATCTAGTTGAATGTAGCTCGGAGCAATTCCACATGTTTGGGTGTAAAAGAGGACCATGTCTAGCGTAAAAATACCTATTCAGATGTGTTGGAATAGTCTGTTTGGTCACATGAGTTGGAGAATGAAAGTTGCACCACTTTGCAACTTTGCACTGCTTGCATTTGACACTTTTTCCATCAAGTGAAAATTAGCTGCCACGAGAAAACCATTCCAAGATAGCCAAAACAGAGAGATATTTTGTAGAGGGGCCCAACATGATCCTATAGGATTAGATGAAATTGTTTTAAGCATCATGGTATCTGAGTAACAACATGTTGAAGTTTGTAGCCATTTTGCACTTTGGACTCTTAAGGGATCGATCTAGTTGAACGTAGCTTAGAGTGATTCTGCATGTTTTGGTATGAAAGAGGACCATGCCTAGTGTAAACATACCTATTCAGACATGTTGAATAGTCCATTTGGTCACATAAGTTGCAGAACAAAAGTTACACCACTTTGTAACTTTGCACTGCTTGCATTTGACACTTTTTCCATCAAGTGAAAATCCACTGCCACGGGAAAACCACTTTGAGATAGCCAAAACAAAGAGATATTTTTGTAGAGGGGTCCAACATGATCCTGTAGGATTAGACGAGAATTTTATAAACATCACGGTATCTGAGTAACAACATTTTGAAGTTTAAAGCCATTTTACACTTTAAACTCTTAAAGAATCGATCTAGTTGAACGTAGCTCAAAGCAATTCTGTGTGTTTGGGTGCAAAAAAGGACCATGCCTAGCATAAAAATACCTATTCGGACATGTTGAAATAGTCCGTTTGGTCACACGAGTTCTAGAACGAAAGTTGCACCACTTTGCAACTTTACACTACTTGCATTTGACACTTTTTCCATCAAGTGAAAATTCACCACCATGGGAAAAACACTCCTAGATAGCCAAAATCGAGAGAGGTTTTTGGAGAGGCATCCAACGCAATCCTGTAGGATTAGATGAGAAATTTCTAAGTGTCGTGATATCAAAGTAACAATATGTTGAAGTTTGCATCCATTTCACACTTTGGACACTTAAAGGATCAAACAATTAAGGAGTTCAAAAGGCAGTTAGATCCATTGGGAAATTTTAGTTTGAAGTAGAACATTATAAATATATTGTAAAGACTCGATGAGAGGGGGATCTTGAAGATTTGAAGCAATTAAAGTTAATTAGCATTGCTTTTTATAAGATTTTTTGTATTTTTCCATTCTTGGCAGACTTGTACGATCTCATACAGGGGTGTTTTGACTTGCAAACTGTGGAAATCTCTTATAGCATGTGTTAACTTGCATTTTTAGAAGTTTTGAGAGTCTTATTTTAAATTTGTGGAGTTTTATCTCAGATTTTCTTAATCTACCCTGTTAACCCTATTTTTGGGGTGTTCAAAGTCACGTAAATGTAATTTTTTCCCATTCCACCACCTGTGTCTATTGTGATTGTTGGAATGGGATTGTTTTAGTTGTGAATAGGTGGTGTCAAGATTTTTTGTGAAGGGGAGGTCTGATATTGCGTTGGGTGTGATGCCCTAATGTGAAAATATGAGTTTTCCTCATGAAAAGTGGAGGTTTTGGTGGGACAAAGTGAGTTTTGTGAGAAGGAAACATTATTTCATGTTTTATTAAGCTTGTGAAGATGAATTCAAGCTTGTTTGAAGAGGTTTTATATTTTGGGTAGATTGGGAAGTGACTTTTTCAATAAACCCCTAGGGTTTTGGCTAAAAAGTAGGGTTTTATGGATTACCCTTTGTATGGTGGTATGTTAGAGGTATGATTATGGTTTTATAGGTTTTGACACATTTAAATTTCTTCCCCAAGGTTTTTTATGGTTTGGATAAGTTTCAAGTATAGTTGCTTTGCAAAAAGAGGCTAATTAGAAGTTTAAAATGGTGAAAAGGTGAAATTTGAGTGCTCTAGTCTGAAGTGATCATAGGTGGATTTTGAGTATGTCAAAATTTGTTCAAATGGGTCCCTAAAGAGGTTCATGTCATGGAATGATGAGGTGTCATTGAGATAAGTTACCCGATTGAGTTGATTCTCGGTGCTACAAGGGAAAAAAGTGATTTTGAAGAAATGATGAAATTGTGAGGAGTTTATGGCCTGACAGTTGTGTTTGCAGATGGGAATTGTGACTTTGTGTGTTGCAAGCCTCCCCCTATTGCATCAATCCACAAACCATCATATTGACTATATCACATGACCTTTTACATACATTTTACATTTCAAAATTCTTTTTCTACATTTAAAAACTAATCAACAATCAAAGTATAAGGTGCTCTACAATCCGCAGAAGCTTGAAAAAAATAATGAAAATTTCTAAAAATATAAAAAACATCATCCTTTATTTACTAATTTTTCAATTGTGCAACTAATGCAAGTTTTGCAGTTTTACACCAAATGAAATCTTTTGTGCAATATCACTTCTCTAATCACCTAATGACCTCTTTGAGACTTTGAATACATTACATATGACCTCCACATGACCTTTTTCACATTTGTTACATTTCAAAATTCAAATTTTGCAAATTTTCCTATTGAAGGAATTTACAAAACAAGGTGATACTGCAACAAACATGAACTCCAAAATTACAATATTTGAGTAAATCTCATTACAATGCCTTAGGAACTTCATTCTCATAGATCTTTTACAATGTCACTCATACATTCAAGATTCTCTTTAAATGTCTACATCATAGGTGCTCATTATGAGGTTAACTTTAATTGAGTAACTTGAGTTTCCCTCAGTAAGCTTCACACGATCTTTTATAATTGCTTCAAATCAGAATTTAGATTTCTAGAGATCATCAAAATAAGGATGTTGCATTTCTTTTTTGGCTGAGATTCTCTTTGATGGTTCATAAATCATCATTTTCTGCAACGAGAGACCAATCAATTTTTAGTATTTCACCTACAAATACCAAAGTAAAAGAGAAAAAGAAAGAGAATCCAAAATGGAAATGAAATGAAAATAGATGGAAGGAACTTATAGATAGGCATGACAATCTCTCAACTTAGTCACTCTTGGTCATACATCTTCACTACGAGTTCTAAGATACCTATTGCACACAACACCTCTCATGAATAGAGTAAGTTGAAATTTGAGATGTTATTATAATGTCTACATTATATCTGCTCATGATAAGGTTAACTTCAAATGAATAACTTGAAATTCCCTCACCAAGCTTTTCACACACTTTTCTAATGGCTTAAAATCATGATTGAGATTTTTCAAGATCATCAAAATAAGGATGTTGCATTTCTTTTTTGGCTGACATTCTCTTAGATGTCTCATAAATTTGCATTCTCTATAAGGGGACACCAATAAATTTGTAGTAGGCTACTTATAAGTAGGAAAATTAAAATAAGATGATAGCATTTCCATTAAAAAAATTAATGCACATACACGTATAAATTAATAAGAACCGATGTGCATATTTACAAATTAATCCAACGAACCATCCAGGTCTACTCTGCTCTTTATTGTGTCTAGTATTGCATCATGGTTAGACTCATAGACCTTCCACAAGACCTTGTTCAAAGTTCTACCCCCATATTTGGTCAAACAAACATTGGATGCCATGACAAGGTTCGAGTAATGAAGAATGTTACAATGCGTGTCAAAGTCCTGAAACAACCAATGTTTAGAATTCTTATGTGGGTACCTTCTAATCCACATTCCAGTAACAACAACCGAGCCTGTAGGGTATTCGATGTTTTTTCCATTTATAACTGGGGCCTCCAATTTCTTGTTGGCCTCAACACAATGACACAAGTAATAGTTCATTCCCTCTTCATTGTTTTCATCTGTAATAACTGCATAAAATTTCCCTACATTGATATGTGTAGCAAATCTTTTGAAATTAGTCAAAATTACAAATACACTACAAAGTAATATAACAATATGCAATTTAAAAAACTAAGCAAGTAGATATATTACCTGGTTGAACTAAATTTGATACATGGTCAAAGTCGATCAATGATTCCATTTGCGCTAGTTCCAATGTTGTTGGAGGGAAATACATGTGAAGTGGGCTGAGATAACTTGTGAACCATTTGTCAACCCACTCCCCTGACTCACAATCATTTGAGGCTTGCATTGTACATGAAGAATAAAATCATGCCATCTTCCATGTATGAATACTCCATGAACCTGCACTTGAGCTAAGGAAAGAGTGTAGCTCACTCGATCCTATTAGTGTACAACAATCCTCATATGGTGAAATGTTAGTATCATCCATCAACCAAAAATACCTATGAATTGAAGATGCGCCTTCATTACCTAGACCCATTGAAGCATTACACCACTCGACAATTGATCTTGCATCTATCAACTTTTCACTTTATTTATACTTTAACTCTTCTTGTGCTAATTCTCTTTTCACGCATGCTCCTGCACCATCATCCTCTCCCTTTCCATGCCTGGCCTCACAAAAAGTTTCACATATGCTATACACCTATAATGACATACATCCTACTCAACGAGTAGAACATGCATGAGTTCCTGAACTGTGCTGCATAGTTATCCAACCATATTATATCCCAACCGTATGTTATGCCTCTCTAAGCCAAATCACTATAGAACATCTAGAAGCAACCTTGCACGAACTCTGGAGAATGTGTGTGATCATCACTAATATAAAAGTGATACTCCCTCAATACCTTCTTTTGGTCCTCTGTACTATCAGCTGCATGAATGAATCCTATTTGCACAAATATCAAAACCTATGTGGAGTTGTAATACTATGACTGCACCTCATGCTATGGCTATAAAGTGTAGTTCTATGCAAATTCAACCATTGATACTATGCTACCAACTAGAAATGTGTCCTTGCATAGCTTGAATTAAGTGTCCAGCCATCGAGCTCTATGGGTATGCCTTGCATACTCATACACTATATTGTCACAAAACATGGACATAAAATGATACATTGGAATCTTCTAAACAACCAAACCACACATTTTTTATTAAGACCCATATTTTGTAGTGTATGCCACCATTTTATACCTCCCAAACTCTAGTATTTTTTGTCCCACCTCATCTAAGCTTTCCATATGTTGACATACTGGCATACTTTGTAAGCCACTAAAATGCTCGCATGAACCATCCAAGCATGTTGTCCTGTAGAATATTTGGCCATCCTCTATTTCACATAATTTTTTTGATAAAAACTCTCTTGAAGATTTTGGTGGGGCTTCTATGCCACAATCCTACAAAACATTGTTAGTATGCAAATCACAACATATAGAACGATAAACATCATAATAGTTGGAAATTTCAATATGTAGTCTACAACAAGAAGTAGTTCGTGTGTGATTTATCTTGACATAAAAAGGTTTAGGAATTTAAAAAAATCTTTGAAAAATACTAATTTGAGGATAATCCATTTGAAATTTATAGAAAAATTGGGTTTGAGTCATATCCAAAAAATGCTTTGGATGTGGCTCACGGTTTTGACTACCGATTCTCCTTCTTACCACATCCCTTTGATTCAGAGATGGCCTTGTGTTATTCTTCCAATACTCTTCAATTAGTGTTCTCAATGCCTCAACAATTTTTTTTATCTTTTTGTGGCAGTCTCCTCAAGAATGCCCATAATTCATTTGAATCGATGCCCTTAATTCTTTGTCGGATTTGAACGACTTTTGATAAAGTTTTTCTACTAATTCTCATTTGTTCACTTGTCTTTCTAATGAGACGAGTTCTCTTTGTTTGACTACTTACTAATGTCAATGTAATGACACATTGTGTGACATTACTATCCTTTGAGCATGAGGTCTTACCCACACTCTCATATGCATCCATTAGATTCTTCACAATAGTGTTTTCACTCGATGCATTTGATGTTCTCAACCTAAGAGTCTTCATGATGTCTCTATACTTTAAACCCCGCATCATTTCAACAAATAGTTAGCATCTTGCAGTCTAATTTAGCCTTTCAAAGTATAATTTCCAAATCTTATCAGCATATCTTCTACAAGTGCGTGCTAGAATCTTACCTTCCATGTGTTGAAAAATATCCTCATCAATATTAATCAAATACTTTAGCTTTCTACACAAAATTCTAGGTGGTGTTCTCCCAGGTACATACATCTCAACATTAGGAATTTCATCAATATTTAATTGAGGTGGGCTAGATTGTGTACCTTCGATCGATGGTGGAGTAGAAGACATACCTTGAGGTTCTCATGGGGATGATGGCATACCTTCTTCATCAAATCTAAGTGATGATGTACTCTCAACTTGAGATGCGCTAGATGGTGTCCAACCATATTCACTTGCGATAGATGGTGTCCCTCCATATTCACTTGTGGTAGTTGGTGTCCCTCCATATTCGCTTGTGCTTAATGGTGTCCCTTCATATTCACTTTCTGTAGAGGGTGTGTCTCCAACTATGATATTCAAATCTGTCTGCTTTCATATTTGTGCCCTTTGTGTTGCCAAATCCTGTTCTCTTTTTGATGATTGAAGTTCCTCTTCAGTTGGCTTGTTTTCGTCAATAGTACCCAATTTCTTCTTTTCACAATATGCCACCACACGTTCTCTCTCCTTTTCTTTGAAGGTTTCATAATCTTTTTCTGTTAGTTTATTCCTTCTTCGTTTCTTTGGCATGGTGGATAATTTTACCTGTAGCATGGTAATGAGATGAATATTAGTTCCTAAAGTATTTTTCCATTCAAATAAATGAAATATATGTCATTCAAGGCTTCATAAAAAATACTTATAATCATCTTGTACAAGACTATTTCTAGCATAGACAAAGGTGGTGCAGGGTCTGGTTTGTTGTTTTAGTCTGATCATTTTGAGTTGGTTGGGGTCTTCACCACCTAGGTTGCTACCATGCTGCCCCTACCTTCTCAACCCTACCCTATTGGAAAGCTAGTGGAGTGTTGGAAAGCTAGCCCACTCACTAGCTTGCCAATACGGTAGGGTTGAGAAGGTAGGGGCAGCATATGCCTCATAGAAATGGGGTGCCATGGTGATGTCATTTCTATGAGGTATATGCTGCCCCTACCTTCTCAACCCTACCGCATTGGCAAGCTATTGGAGTGTTGGAAAGCTAGCTCGCTCACTAGCTTTCCAATGCGATAGGGTTGAGAACGTAGGGGCAGGTATGCCTCATAGAAATGGTGTGTCATGGTGATGTCATTTCTATGAGGTATACGCTGCCCCTACCATGTCAACCATTTTTGGAACCGGCCTGAACACACAATTTTAAGGTTTGAAGTCATTTAAAATGGTGTTTTGACCCATCCCTCTCATTGTTATAACTCTAACTTGAGCAATGTGTCTACAACATCACTAAAAATGTGTGGGAATGTTGAGTGTGTGTAGGGGAGTTAAAGAGTTAAGTTGGGCATGAAGCCCTAGAGTGAAATTTGGTGTTTTCTAGGTGAATTTGAGAGGTTTTTACATGATAAAGTGAGTATTGTGTTAGGGAAGCATTTTTCCTTATTGAATTGAGTTTTTGTAGGCCATTTTAGACATGTTTGAGGTGGTGTCATGTTTTGATGAGGTTGGGAAGTGTGTTTTCCAATAAGCCCTAGGTTATTTGGCTTAAAAAGAGGGATTTTGGTTTTCGCATCTTGGTGGATGAATTTATGAGAAATAATTGCGAATTATTTGGTTTGAATACATATAAATTTCTTCCCACATGTGTTTGGAGGTCTTGGTCAAGTTTCAAGATAAGTTTTTTTGCTAAAGTGTCCTAATTTGAGGCCTAGTTGGCATAGAAAGCCTGGTTTGAGAAAGTTGTTACAAACTAACCAATAGTAGTTTTTTGGAATGTGATTTTGTACCTTGAAGGGTCCTTGAAATGGTTTAAGTCTTGTTCTGAAAGAATCTTATCGAGAAGAAATACCTGATTGAATGAGTTGGCAATGCTACAAGGAAGAGTGCTGATTTGGTGAAAAGTGAAGAGTTTTGAGAATTGTGACTTGTGAATTGTTGTTGTTGGTTGATTTTTTGTGTTCAATTGTGTTGTAGGACCTCCCCTAGTTGCATCATAATTCACTAGTAGAATTTTTCAAATAAATGACTACGTGACTATAAATTTTAGTCACATGACTAAAAATTTTAGTCACGTGACTAACAATAGTAGTATTTGGAAAATAAATGACTAATTTGGTCATTGGGTAAAATCACAACTAAATGACTAATATCAGACAAATAAAAATGATTAAATAAATGACTAATATCATACAAATAAAAATAACTAAATAAATGTGCTCATTATTAAAATCTTGGCCATAATTTTTATTTTAGTGTGAGAATTATGTTAGGGTTAGGGGTGGAATTATGGTTAGGGTTAGGGTTTGGATTATAATTATAATAGGTTTCAGGTTAGGAATAAGGCTTTGGTTATTGTTAAGGGTAGGGTTGGAATTACTATTAATCCCTAATCCAAATTGGACCTTAGTTATATCCTAACCCTAACCCTACTTAAAATCTAACCCTAACCCTAACAAAACCCTAACCCTAATTGAAGAAACCCTAAATCTAACACTAATTGTAACCTTAAGTGAGCACTAACCCTAATTGAATTGTAACCTTAACCATAATTAATTAATCATAAACCTAATTCAACCCTAACCGACCTAACCCTACCCCTAACCCAAATTGTACACTAACCCTAATAGTAAACCTAATTGAACTATATACCTAACCCAGATTAAACCTTAAGTATAATCCTATTTGAACCCTAACCCTAACTAAAAAAAAACCATAACCCAAACCATAATTGACCCTTAACCCTAATGCTAACTCTGAGATTTATTTTATAACCCTAAACCTAATTAAGTTTAACCCTAATGCTAACCCCAAGATTTATCCTAGAACCCTAATTAAACCCTACCCTAATTGAATTTTAATCTTAGGATTAAACGTAACCCTAATCATAACCCTAATTGAACTTTAACCCTAAGCTTTATCCTAATTCTAACCCTAATTACAAAATGCTAATGCAATATGCTAACCCTAATTAAATCCTAACCCAAATTGCACTCTCACCCTAATTAAACCTTGATTGAATGTTAACCCTAATTGAACCCTAAATCTAATCCTATCTCTAACCCTAATTGAACTCAAATTCTAATTGTGACTTCAATTCATGTCTAATCCTATTTGAACCCTAACCCTAATTGAATCCTAACATTTATCATAATAAAATCTAATTGAACATTAACCCTTTTCTAACCCTAATCATGATAAGAATAATTGAATCCTAGTCATAAGCATAAGTCAATCTTAATTAAACCCTAATTGTAATGTAACCATAATATTAATTAACCCCTAATTACAACCCAATCATAATAATGTTGATCATAACCTTATATGAAACCCAATTGTAACCTGAAGCACAAGCTTAATCATAGAATAGTAACCCAAAACCTAATTAACCCTAATTGTAACCTTAAGTGAATAGTAACCCTAATTGAATTCTAACCTTAACCCTAATTTAATCCTAAACCTAATTCAACCCTAACCCTAACCCTACCCCTAACCCAAATTGTACCCTAACCCTAATAGTAACCCCAATTGAAATATATACCTAACCCTAATTAAACCATAACTAAAGTAATTGACCCCTAACCCTAATTGTATCGTAACCCTAATTGAGTTGTAACTTTGATTGTACTCCTATTTGAACCCCAACTATAACCCTAACCCCAACCCCAAGGTTTATAATAAAACCTAACCCTAATTGAACCCTTACTCAGACATAAAATGGAGAGGGAGATATAGATAAGATACAAAGAGGTGGATAGAGAAAAAATAAACTGAATTCCTATAATAAATTTACTATTACAAATATATAATTTTGTCTAATGAAAAGTTATATTTAAAAAATATATTTATTGAGTGAATGCTAATTGAGACCTTTGTTACATAAACATCATTTGCTAAATGCCCTACCAATTGACCTCATGTACTACACATATTTCTCAAAAAATACAACAAACTTTTCTCTAATTGACCTTTCATACCTCTTCGACATACCTATTACACAGCAAGATGCAATTGCTAGTAATATATATATATATATATATAAAACATGTCAAAATGTTCTCATTATTAAAATGGCCATAATTTTCATTTTAATAAACATACTCTAAAACCTTCCTCAAGAGCTTATTTTCAATGCCTGCCAAAATGGAGAAGTGAGTCGCATAGCCTGCTAAATTGGCCATAATTTTCATTTTAATAGACATATTCTAAAACATTACCTTATTTTGAATTCCCGCCAAAACGAAGAAGTGAAAGCGCCTAATTTTGGATTTTACCCAGAACTCTCGATTTATCCTGTAACAGTTTATTCCTCTCTTCTTCTAAGATGTCAAATTTATGTCCTAATACAACCATTATTGACTAGAGCTTATGGTTTAGGAAGATCATTGGTGCATATTAAAGCATACGAGGCTGAATTTGGGCCATTAAATAGGAGCGGTGTAAGAGAGTTTTTGTCACCCCGTGATGCATTAGGTCATGGAACTCATACTTCTTCAACAATAGCAGGTAATTTTGTAGATGATGTGAAATTTCTCGGGCTTGCTCCAAGATCTGCAAGGGCGGGTGCCCCTAGAGCTCACATTGCAACATACAAGGTATGCTAGGCTACTCGTGATTGCAGTTTAGTTGACATACTTGCTGCATTTGATGATGCAATTTATGATGGTGTGGATGTAATCTCTATGTCTCTTGGATCGCCAACTCCACTTGATGCTTATTTTGATGATCCCATAGCTATTGGGTCATTTCATGCTGTGGAAAAAGGAATTGTTGTGGTTTGCTCAACTAGAAACCTCAGACCTTACTTGGACACAATTACAAACACAGCTCCCTGGCTGATCACAGTAGCAGCTAGCACAATTGATAGAAGTTTCCCTACTACATTCACTCTTGGAAACAACCAAACATTCAAGGTTAAATGCCCATTCTTTTCCATTTACCAAGTTGTGTAAGAAGCTAGCTATAGTTGAATCATTCTGATTTAGTATTAACTGATTTAGTATGTTAAAATTTAATGGCATTACTACAAGGAATATTTTCTCATACAGGGCCAAGCATTGTATGTTGACAAGCATATGGGAAAGTCCTATAGTCTTGTTTATGTAGAAGACATTGCTTCTAGGGATGTTGTTGCCTCCAAAGCTAGGTATCGCCTCTATAGTTTATTGCTTTGATGTTAAATATACTCACTATCTAAAGTAGCTTGCATCTTGAATGAAATATTAGTTCTCACAAGAAGTAATAAATCTGCAGGACTTGTGAGGCACTCTTTTAATGCTACTTTAGCAAGAGGTAAGTTTGTTCTATGTTTCCAAACTAGAACTCAAAAGCCAAGCAGTGTTGTAGCACTTACTATCTATAATGCCAAAGGAATTGGAGTGATCTATGCTCAAATCTAAACCAAGACTATAGTTTCTTCCCCCCTTATTCCATGTGTACAAGTCGATTTCAAAGTGGGCACTATTATTATTTCCTACATACAAACATCAAGGCAATCAATTGGTAATTTCTACAAAGGAAATAAGCTAGCAGTCACCCTACATTTGCAACTGTAATTTTTTTAAAAAGTACTTTGACTAAGAATGCCTTGAGATACTCTGTCGATCTCCCATTCTGAGACTAGCCACCTCAGAAAGAACTATCAAGAAGACACTTGCTCCACAAATTGCATTTTTCTCCTCTAGGGGACCTAGCTCTTTGTCTCCATCAATATTAAAGGTAAGCAATTTGCACTCTTCCATTTCTTTAGCAATTACGATTTATTGATTATAGATCTAATTTAAATGGTGAACATTATTCCTAATGATAAGGTCTCCTTTTAGTGGAGAAACCATGCTACAAAACAACAAAATGTTTGAACACCTCTAAAACTTGACTTCAAAGGTTCTTTAGTACACATATTGCTCTTCTTGTTAAATGCAGTTATGAATATTCCCTAGAATTTAAGTGAAATAGTTATTTGCAACTTTGCAGCCATTATAAGACAACATCGTAACCAAAAAGTCATGGAAATCTTCATATTTTACACAAGTTATAATGAATGCATTGGCCTGCTTGGTTATTGGCTCAGATGCCAGGTATGAACATTATTCATTCTGCCACGGTTGCCTAGAATTTGAACTAGGCCTGATCTCTTGTATTCAAATTTCACAAGCCATTTGGACTACAAACACCAAACCAGACCATAGCTTAACTGGCACCCTTTTGGGTGTGGTGAAAGTTTCTTTTGTATATTTTAAAAAATTTAAATATTTTCTGATTGACATTCATATCTGAAACTTCAACCCCATATGTAAAATTTATGGGTTTGCTCAAACTTCAATCTTTAACTTAATTTGATGTTTAATTTCATAAGTTTGTCCTTTAATTTACATTGACAGTAGATTTTTGTTCAGATCTCATGGTAAGATGCTTCGAGGCAGATTGTATTTTTTGCTTCCTTATAAAGCTTTTCTAAAACACAAAATGTTCACCTTGATATTTGTTTGCAAGAGCAATCCTTCAACCTTATAAGCCAAGTTAACATCACCTGACAGGTTCAAACTTCAAATTTAATAGAAAATCTAGTCTATGGATATTCATTGATGATTCTATATTTTATATTTCGACATGATGGCTCTTTTTAAGTGCAAAAATTGGCAGATCTCATTGTAAGATGCTTCCAGGAAGATTGTAGTTTTTGCTTCCTTATAGGGCTTTTCTGAAATGCAAAATCTTCACCTTGATATTTATTTGGAAGAGAAATCCTTCTACAAACCTTCTAAGCCAAGTTAACATCACCTAACAGATTCAAACTTCAAATTTAATAGAAAATGTAGTTTATGGATATTCATTGATGATTCTATATTTTATATTTCAACATGATGACTCCTTTTAAGTGCAAAAATTGGCCCTGGCCTTCATCAAATGCAAAAATTGGCCCTAGCCTTCATCAAATGAAAAAATTAACCCTGGCCTTTATTTCAATTGCCAATCTTCCACAACTTTTCTATCAGATACTAATTATCCCTGATGGAAATTTTAGGGTTCAAATATCCCAAAAAAATAAAATATATTTAAATTCTTTCATACAACACATTGCTTTTTGCTTAATGGGAAAAATTTTGTTATTTGAGTGTAAGCTTTTTGTTTGGGAACTTGAACAATTGATTAAAGTCTTCAATTTTGATACTTCATGTTGATCATATGCATCTCACTTTTCTTCTCTATTCTTAAAATGTAAGCAGAACAGAACCCTAGGTGTTAAGAACCAAACTACATTTGTGTTGTCTAAACAACAAAAGGTTTTCAAGACATTCATACTATTTTGTAAAATTCTATGTTGTAAAACCCTAGGTGTTAAGAAGCAAGCAACCCACCTTGAGACAACCCTTTACATTTAAACGTGCAGATTCAAATAACTGGAAACCCACATTGTGTTTTCCAAATTACAATTATTTTGTGCACTGTATTTTTTCAATTATGCAAAATTTAAATGCAATTTTTACTCAAATTAAAAGCCCTTATAAATTTTGAAGGGGCCTTCAATACATTCACACTATCTATATTACAAAAGCTTTTCAAGACATTCATTCTATTTTGTAAAATTTCATTTTGGAAAACCCTAGATGTTAAGAAACAAGCAACCCACATATTGTTGTAAAACCCTTTGCAACCCAATTGGTTAGTACCCCTCACCTTGTTTTGGTTGGTTTTCTCCTCCAACTTCTCCATGTTCACTCTACCCTTCAGCTTTCAATGTGTAGACTGAAAACACACTATTTTCTTCCTTCTTTCCTGAAACACAATAGTTTTTGAAAATGCACACATCAATCCACCTCCAATTCCCACACCAAAAAAAAGCTTTGAAAATGATAGCTTCTCATGTAAGCCATGGGGCCTAGTTTTATCGACGGTAGGTGGGAAAACTGACCTGACAGTGTTGTTATCTCCTCACTTCTGTCATCGTAATATTTGCTCCTGTTTGTCAGTTTTGTCACTTTTATCCCCCATCTAGCGAGCCCTACACTATGTTGTCTCATCATGTTGCATATGTTTCTATGTATGGTTTTATGTGTTTTTGTATGTACATAGGTGCGTTTTATCGAGAGAGTAGCTGCGTCCCAAATAAATTGATCACAATTTGAAATCATTCAAGAGAGAATTTGTGCATAAATTCTTCATTATTGTATTTTGTGCAGAAGTTTTTGTGAAGGCTTTGGTGATCCGAAGTGGAACTTGCAAATTTTCTTTTGATAAAAATCCATATCTGATAAAAATCCACTTCCAAATATGCTTTTGATGGATGTTCATACCCTCATCCAAAGCCCCAATTCACACACAGGCAGGAAGTATTCTTCCAAAGGTTGAGGAGTTGGTCTTTACACCTATTGGTTGCATTTTCTTAAAATTTTTGAAGGACATTTTGTAAAAACCCATTTTTAACATATGCTGTAATCATGGCATTCCATGAGATCACATTTCTTTTGAGGCATTTTTTGAAATAGTTCACTTCCCATGTATATGCTTCCACATTTTCATGTATGTGTGCCATAGTCCTCCCTACCTGTGCCAAAAAAGGAGATTTGGGACAGCCTATGGACATGCACCAAAGCATAATGGTAGGGGGATTTTTGCCAGATGTTATAGTTGGAAATGCCCTAGTAGACATATTCAAGATGCTTTTGATGGATGCTCATACCCTCATCCAAAGCCCCAATTCACCAACAGGCAGGAAGGATGCTTCCAAAGGTTGAGGAGTTGGGCTTTACACCTATTGGTTGCATTTGCTTAAAAGTTTCGAAGGACTTTTCATAAAAACCCATTTTTAACATATCCTGCAATCATGGCATTCCATGAGATCACATTTCTTTGAGGCATTTTTTGAAATAGTTCACTTGCCATGTATATGCTTACACATTTTCATGAATGTATTCCAGAGTCCTCCCTGCCTGTGCCAAAACAGGAGCTTTGGGACGGCCTATGGACATGCACCAAAGCATAATGGTAGGGGGATTTTTGTCAGATGTTATAGTTGGAAATGCTCTGGTAGACATATATTCAAGATGCAGAATCATAGACAAAACACCTGAATTGTTGGACAGAATGCCTCAAAGAGATGTCATCTAATGGAATGAAATGAAATGATTGCAAAATGTGCACAAAATGGGTTTTGCAAGGAAGCTCTCAAAATCTTTGAATTAATGAAGCACTCTAGAACACATCCTAACATTGTAAGCTTTGCTTATGTTCTAGGTGCATGCAGTCATGCCGGTTTAGTGGATGTGGGCTGCACATACTTCACACATTAGTAACTCTTATTACATTACATATACAGTTGATCATTAGTTGTGCATGGTTGACCTTCATGCCCATGCTAGCTATCTTGGGGACACCCTAAACCTTATTACTAAGATCCTAGTTAAACCTATGGTGCCTGTGGATCATATATGAATATATGCTGAGTATTTCTAGCAACACTAATTTTTTAGTTGGATCCTAAAAGTACTACAACTTATGTTCTTCTCTAAAACATCTGTGTAGAAGCGGGTAGGTGTGGTGATGTTCAAATAGTAAGGAGATTGATGAAAGATAGAGGAATTAAAAAGATACCCTAATGTAGTTGGATTGAAGGCCATAAAATGGTACATGCTTTTTATGTAGGGGACAAAACACATCCTCAAACATGGGAGATCTATGCAAAGTTGGAGAAATTAGCTTGGCAAATGAAGGCAGTAGGGTATTTCCAAATTCAAGAATTTTACTTAATGTTGTGGAAGAGAAAATAAAAGAATCATTTATCTTCCACCATAGTGAAAAGTTAGCAATTGCATTTGGTTTGTTAAACATGGCCCCTGGTACAACTATTAGAGTTGCTAAGAACCTATGAGTATGTTCTGATTGCCACACTGCATCTAAATTCATCTCCAAGATTGTTGCAAGAGAAATTTTTCTGAGAGATGCGAACCATTTCCATTAATTTAAACAGGTACAATGTTCTTGTGGAGAATATTGGTGATGCTAAATGAAACAATTTGAAAAATAGGTTTTAAACCTATAATAATGTGCATTGAATTAGATATACAATAATAAAGGGACATCCATCAAAGCATAGCAACAGGGAATTTTTTGTCATATGTTGTAGTTACAAGTGCAAGTGAGTTGTTTCATGAAAATGTGGATCATATACGAATATAGGCTGAGTATTTCTAGCAACACTGCTTTTTTAGTTGGATCCTAAAAATGTTGTAGCTTATGTTCATCTCTAGAACATCTGTGTAGAAGCGGGAAAGTGTCGTGAGGTTCAAATAGCAAAGAGATCGATGAAAGATAGAGGATTTGCACATACCTCGGGATGCAAAGTTGCATCGGCCAAACAAGGGCCATTTATTTTGGTGCAGGCAATGCATCGCACCAAACATGGCTATTTATTTTTTACCGCATACGCATATTTGCTGGCGTGAGCTGGCTGATGATATCTCCGTATTTGCCTACCGGCAATTGATGGTTGATTTCAATATAATACCATTAATATTTTCGATCATCGAATTATCATTATTTCGACAATATTTCGATTATTGATGAATTTTATGTCAATTCACTCTCTGTCACCAATTGATTACATTACATTACCCTCATACAACCTGCCCACCACCAATCACAACTAACAATTTGGCTATCGCTACCAACTACGCACACATATCTACCAAATAAAATAAATAATTCTATTATCTCACACCCACATTTCATTTATCAATCAAAGTTGGTTTTACAAATGAGTCAATTTCATGTCTCACTCATGTGAATAGTTATGTTTTCCACTTATCAAACAAATTTTTGAACTAATTGATTGATCAAGTTAACTCTTAAATCAATCAAATTAGTTGATTGAACAATCAAGTTAGTTGATAAGTAGAAGGTATTTTCCATAGAGTGTAAAATTTTGATATGCTATTAGAATTCAACTGTGTAGTTTTTTTGAGTTAAACTCTTGATCCATGTTTCCTTAGTAGTGATTCACAAGAACCCATCTCTCATGATAATGAATGGTCCACTTAGCACTCATTGCATCTAGGTGATGCTCACATAGGTGAAGCATTGGGGCTTTCCAAGGAGGTCACCAATGCCAGTACTATTGGGCATTCATATTTTCACCTATAAATTTGTAAATCCATCATTCCTTCCAAAAATTTGGAGGATAAAGATTTGATTTATAATTAGCAATGATTGACTATCCAACTCATTTGATTGGTCAGTCGACTAGCTTGATTGATCAGTCAACTAATTTGATCGATAACTTGATCTAATAATTAGTTAACTAATTTGATTGATGAGTGAACATGGTAGGGTATATAGATTTAAATAACCTCCCTCATTCCATTGGAAACTTGTCACAGCTATAGCACTTGAACATAGAAATGTGTAAAATTTTAAATAACCCCCCTGATTCTATTGCCAACCTGTCACAGCTACAACACTTGAACATAGAAGACTATAGAGGTTTAAATAACCTTCCTGATTCCATTGGCAACCTGTCACATCTGCAGCACTTGAAAATAGAAAGTTACAGAGGTTTAAATAACCTCCCCAATCCCATTGTCAACCTCTCACAACTGCAACACTTGAATATAATAGGAAGTTTTAATGGTTTAAATAACCTCCTTGATTCTATTGAAAATCTATTGTAGATGCAACATTCAAAACTAAAATATTGTCATGGTTTAAATAACCTCCTTGATTCCATTGGCAACCTATCACAGCTACAACCTTGAACATAGAAGGGTGTGAACGTTTAAATAACCTTCCTGATTCCATTGGCATCCTGTCACAACTGTAGCACTTGAACATGGTAGGGTCTATAGATTTAAATAGCCTCCCTGATTCATTGGCAACTTGTCACAGAGCAATAACAAAATGACTTGGTTTATTAGAACCACAAGCAGCTGTAATGCCACTCTGACTAACTGTGCTATGTTAGTCATGCGTATGATACTTTTTCCCTACATTATCAGTTAAAAATAATGAAAGATGCACATCCAAGTTGGGATGGTCCACCTTTACATCACATTTCTTTATTTCCTCTTCCTTGTAGTTGGCCTACATTTCTGATATGAGGGGCAAGTTAGAATGCACATACATCAATTCCTTTGAGCATGGCACAATGTGCCCTACTAGTTTCAATCAATGCATGCAAGAAGCTGAAGGAGCATGCCAAATGCAATCTGGCCTGGGATTGGGACATATGGTTTGCCTAAGTCATTGCTTATCTTGTTGCTAATTCTCTTTCTAAACTATAACTTGAATAGGGAGATTTTTTATTAATCCCAATATATCCCAGTCTCTTTGAGTAAAATCTTCTTTTTTGTTTGAGAATTTGTTATTTGGTAGAGGTAATGTAAATGGCTCTCGTGTTGTGACTAAACTTATCAAAATGGTTAAGTAGCAATGGGAGAAGATTGAAAAAATGATGAGAACAAACAAGATCTTTTACAAGGTGATGAAGAACTTCATGGGGGTTTTCCTATCAATTTCTGGAACCTGACAAATCCCTGTTTCATGAGATATTAACAATTCACTTATCAACAAAAGGAATAAGGCCAATCCCTAATTTTTTGGTTCTTGCTAAAACTATAATTTAGTTGGCTCATTTGCTCTTTTATTGTTTTTTGCATAATTTCAGATAGCCAGTAAGATCCTGTGACTTTGGTTTGGCCACTCACCTTGTATGGACTTTAATGCTCTTTGTACGTGAAAGACTTATGCTACCTAATCATATAAATCAGAAAAATGAATCCACCCATATAGAGACAAAATCAATGATATATTACATGGTTGCTCGTATTCCTATCACCTAGTTCTATCATTTTTTATTGGTTCAGGGTTCTGAAGTTTGGGAAGGGAGCACATATTATTAAACATGGATCAACATTTGGAAAAATCAAGAGAAATTCATTACTTGCAACTTCAAAATCAAAAGCATTGTGCATTACACTGCCCCCTCTCATGGCAGTTGGTTTGTTGCCCATTGAAAGTGAAGTCATAAATAACATGATATATAAGGATAACCAATATAGAGAAACTCAATATGAACTTTGACAGTAGGAAGAATGATGTAAGAATCAGGGAAAGAACTAAATTAATTTGTTTATATTCTGATAGGTCCTGCAAAGCAATTTTGACTGAAAGCGCATTAAAAACCGTCATCATCATCATTGTTTTAAATATAAGTTAAATTTTTAACTCTTGGAGTTCCTCTTTATACATCTACTCACTATCATAAGCTGTTGTACTTTCAAGTCCCAAGGACCTATTTTGGTTAGTCATAGGCATTAATATAATCTCTTCTTTCCTTCTACTTTTAGTGGAATCTCAAATTTAGGGATCTTTTTTTTACTGTTGATTGCATCCATTTAAGAACTTAGTAGGATGTTGGGCTACCATAAGTCAAGCATGATGATGTCAAAAATTGAAAAAGGCCCTCCCTTGTTGGCTACACTGAAGTTGTTGCTACTACACCCTTATAAGACTGAGCCATAGGAATACAAGAACCTGTGAAATCCTAGTGGAAAAATTAGAAAGCTCTATACAGAAATTACATATATGTAGGGAGAGAAAATTATTTTAGAAGGATTTCCAAGATTTAGCTCAGACTACTCCCTACATCTATAGAAGTTAAATTTTTAACTCTTGGAGTTCCTCTTTATACATCTACTCTCTATCATAAGCTGTTGTACTTTCAAGTCCCAAGGACCTATTTTGGTTAGTCATAGGCATTATTTAATCTCTTCTTTCCTTCTACTTTCAGTGGAATCTCAAATTTAGGGATCATTTTTTTTACTGTTGATTGCATCCATTTAAGAACTTAGTAGGATTTTAGGCTACCATAAGTCAAGCATGATGATGTCAAAAATTGCAAAAGGCCCTCCCCTATTGGCTACACTGAAGTTGTTACTACTACACCCTTGTAAGACTGAGCCATAGGAATACAAGAACCTATGAAATCCTAGTGGAAAAATTAGAAAAATCTATACAGAAATTACATATATGTAGGGAGAGAAAATTATTTTAGAAGGATTTCCAAGAATTAGCTCAGACTACTCCCTATATCTATTTCCTATTTAGTGCATAAATATTGAAGGTACAGTGCATATTCTGTAGAATTTTTTTATGTATTTGAGGGATAGATAATGCTTGAGCAGTGTATACATTGTCTATTAACATGGAAATATTACTATCTAGCATGGATTTTTAATATCCATACTAAAGTAAAAGAACCTCATTTTTTCAATTAGGAAAAAAAAATTTGAAAATGATCAAATAAATTTGTTATTTTCAAGTAAGAGGTTCAAATACTACTTCAAAACTTTACAATTATAGATGAGAAAAATAGTCCTATCAGTCACTAGTTGACTATTTTAGACAAGATTAACTGGAAGGAGAAGCAAAAACAATGGGAAGAAATAAACGTGGGCACTGGATAAGATCAGGCATTAAGATAAAAGAATGATTTTTTCAACGAGGACAAGCAATTTACAACATGATCAAAGAAATATGTTATTTTTGAGTAAGAAGTTCAAATACTGCTCAGAAATGTTGCATTATAGTTGAGAATAATAGCCTTCATCATTAATTGACTACTTTAGACAAAGTTCGCTGGAAGGAGAAGTAAAAACAAATAAGAAATAAACATAGGAACTAAATAAGATGGGGCATTTTTTGCTTCACTTGTAAGACATAAGATTTTATTTATTTTAATTCTTGTTTTATACTCACAAGTTGTTACTTGTTACTTCCTGCAACTTTTCCTTTCCCTTTAGTCAATTCACATTTCTTCTTTTCCTCATCCCTTTTCCTTCTATGAAATTTTGGAAATATGAAGATGCAGCTTGAATAACAATGTAAACTTTTCATAGTCATATGCAAAGAACTATACATCATCGAAACTCACAAAGTGCTTACCTCCATGTTCACAATTTTATGTAATAATATTTAGGGTGTCCTCAATATAGCCAACATGGGCTCAAAGGTCAACCATGCACACCTAATGATCAATTATATATGTAAATTGTAATGCAATAAGGGTTACTGACATGTGAAGTATGTGCAACCCTCATCCACTAAACCTGCATGAATGCATGCACCTAGAACCCAAGCAAAGCTTACAATGTTAGGATGTGTTCCAGAGAGCTTCAATAATTCAAAGATTTTGAGAGGTTCCTTGAAAAATCCATTTTGTGCACATTCTACAATCAATCATTTCATTCCATGAGATGACATCTCTTTGAGGCATTCTGTCAAACAATTCAGGTGTTTTTTCTACGATTCCACATCTTGCATATATGTCTACTAGAGCATATGCAACTATAACATCTGTATACACCTAAAAATGGTCACATCACATAGTCTGGTAATTAATTAAATATTTTTAATATTTAATTAAATCTCTGAATTCCATCTGCATATAAATAAATTTAAATAATTTATTTATATTGTTCATTATTTCATTTCGATTAAATAAATAAGTTTATTTAATCATCTTTTCGTATTCATTTTAATTAATTAAATAAACATTACGATTTATTTATATTAATTAATCAATAATCTTGGCTTAAATACTTATTCAAATAAAGATTAAGTATTCTTTCTAAATCGCATTTACAATTAAATTTTCCAAATATTTAATTAATTCTTCTGAGTTACATTACAATTAAACATTCCAAAAACATTTAATTAATTCTTCTAAAGTCTATTTGCAAATTAAATATTCTAAATATTTAATTGAGTCTTCTATAGTTCTAAAATTAAATATTTCAAAAATATTTAATTTCTTCAAACTCACATGAAATTAAATTTATTTATTTATTTATTTATTTAATTTGCATTATCTTCAACAACTGTGAAACAAACTGCCAAAATAGAAAATTAAATTCCTCTGTTCCTGTGCAAGCTTGTTCCCTTGGGTTGAAGACAGGCTTCCATTCTTCTCTCCAACCTCCCAACCTCTTCCATCTTCTTCTCAACCTCTCCATCTCTCACCATTCAAACTTATCAGACAACCTCACAACCGTTGATTCTTGCCAGCCAGGATTTTGCCTGCAAAAAGCTATAAAAAGGACTATCGGGTCTTTGAAATCACATAGAAGCTTTCAATAGAATAACTATAGTCAATTTGCAATAGCATAAGCCTTTTAGCATTCACAGCATTCTCATTTCATAGCATAGCATAGTAGCATAGCATATCATGGCATATCCACTTCATTTCATAACATACTCCATTTACAGCCCATGTGCATATCCGTATCAACATTCTCACCTCCACCAACATATAGGATAGAGAAGCTTTATCATTTTGCATACTCATTCTACAGATTGCCATTTGGAGAAGTCAAGCTTACACAATCTAAGACAGCAACTTCAAACAAATCTCTGGAGATAGAGGAAGATGGAACGCTTTTGAAGAAGCTTCATTTATTTCTTTTGAATTTAATTAAATTAGCTTTCCTTTAGTTTAAAGTTTCATTATTTGTGTTTTGTTTATTTCAATTTGATTGCACATATTAACATACACATTTTTGGCGCCCACCATGGGGCTCTTCCCCCCAATTCTCACATCTTTTTGCAAGTTTTTCTGACAGGTTACAGTCAAAAATAGTGGATTAGCGCAAGAAAAACGCTTCAACCATATTCATACCCAGTTCAACACCCTTGAAGATTATTGCAGTGCCCTTCAAGCAAATTGTAGTACCTTTGAAGCAAATTGCAACACCCTTAATGATTTCTGCAGCACCCATGATGATTCCTACAACGCCCATGATGATTCTTGTAGTGTCCATGATGATTCCTGCAGCACCCATGATGATTTTTGTAGTGCCCATGATGATTCCTGCAATGCCCATGATGATTATTGCAACACCCATAATGTCTGTTGTAGCGCATTTTTGAAAAACCTGCAAACTGTATATTGTAATTTGAATACAGCTTGACTGAATCCAACGCGACCGCAGACAGTAACAAACATAAATGGAATCAAGCAATCCTAGGGTAGTCACATAAATGGAATTAAGCAATCCTAGGGTAGTCACATAAATAAAATTAGGCAATCCTATGATAGTCACTTAACTTTTAATTTTGGGCTAAAAAGAATTTCATGTTTTTGTGAAGCAAAATCTTCACCTAGCATAGTAAATTTTTATTTTGGGCTTAAAACTGAATCTTTGATTGCTTTGCTTAAACTGTGATAGGCCTATGCTCTCCCCTTAACTAGGTGATCAAAATGCCAAACTCATCTATTTCCCTTTATGCAATTTATAGTTTTATTAACACCTTTTAGAGAGCCTGCTCTTGTGGGAAAAAGTACTCACCCAAGAGGAACGACTCAAGTGGGTTCAAGCCAAAGCCAGGCTATTCCACCGCACTCTAGAATTTAAAGAAAAATTGGGGAAACCCTCTTTTGGCGATAGTGTGCATTGATAACCATCCCCAAGGCCTTTGTTCTAAAGGAAGGGAGGTCTCTCGAGGGAGTCTATCATTTGCTGCACTGAACGGAAACCCTTACTACGAACTTAGTGTAGTATCCTACCAAGTCAGTTTCTGAACATCATAATAATCATAGTGCAGGGGAGGGAAGAATCTACCCCCAAGATACTCACCATATAACTTCCAAGGATTGTTTTCTTAGGGGATCCGGTATCCACTTCCGTCACTCTGAGTACGCACCTGGAAAAGACAAAAACACGGGCGCCCTTTCGGGGGTGACATGGCTGTGTGAGTCGACGTAGTTTTAAGATGTGGGCTATTGATTACTATGATGACCTACTTGAGAACTAAGAGTGAGTCTGTTTGAAATGCTTATCATGTGTAAAACCTATTAAAAAAAATTTTGAATAACATTTTGATCATACACTTGATGTTTAGCATAATACTTAAAACAACTATTCTACAAATTGTTTGATGTGTTTTCAATACATTAATTCAGTTAAGATCATCCAACACTCACTATCACTTTGATTACTCACATGTTACGAAATTGGAAATCCACAACTTTTGTTAAGAAGTGCATTCTCAAAAGAATCAAAAAGCCAAAGAAACCCCTTAGCTACAAGAAACTATTGAAGAAAAGATGATTCTTGTATCAAAGCCGAAAAGTTTTACTCAAATATAGAACCTTTCTTCATCGATATCATGATTGTGTTAGAGGTTTCACTAATGATTATGCTATAGAACCTTTGTACTCACAAGCTTTCTTTCAAAGGAGAGCCCTTTCTCAAAGGCATAACCATAGTCAACGTATTCGTTTCTATTATATTCCCCAACCCGCAATTGAATATTCTACTCGTCCAAATAAAATTTTGCAATAGTGAACTCAATCACATTAGGCATTTCTCACAAATCCATTCTTTTATGAAACCAGGATCAAACTTTATAAAGTGAAAAATCATCTTTTTCTTGATCTTTTGCTTAAATTCCCACCAACAGGATTTTCGTCCTTTCAATTAGGGAACAACACAAGCTAAAGGTTAGAAATATTTCAAGTCGTAGAATTTTCATTCTATCTTGACTTTCATATTTATCACAAAATTGCACTATTTCATTCTTTTGATCACAAGTGAGTAGAATTTGGAGAAAAACCTATGCCTGTCTTCACGAGATCTCAAAAACACATGGAAAAAGACGAAGGAGAAACTACTACAAGCAAAATGGGTGACCATACTAAGAACGAAGAGGATACATTTAATGTTGACGAATTAATAGAAGAAAAGCTTCAAGAAGCAGAGCAAGATCCCCAATTCCATACTCTTATGGAAAGGATTTTAGAACGAAACAAAGAAAGATATTTTCTTTCATTAGCTAATCAAGGAGCTAAGTTACCTCACAATTTCGACATAGAAGGGATTAAACAGAATCCTGAAACTCCTCCTAATGACTTTAGTGCCCTTACTCAATAGATAAAAGAATTACAAGGGAAAATAAAGGAGATGCAAGGGGGTACAACAAAGAAGTATGTTTTGGAAGACATATCTCCTTATCCATTTGATAGGAGTCTTCAAATGATCCCTTTTCCAAAACATTGTAAAATCTCTAAATTTGATAGATACAATGGAAAAACTGATCCCATTGAACATGTGAGGGATTTCTGAAATATGAGTCTCAAATTTGCCTATGACGATACTTAATGCGATTATTTCCATAAAGTATAGGTGCACAATCCATGGAGTGGCTTTCTAAGATTACTCCCCCCATCAAAACCTTTGAGGAGTTAATAAATCAGTTTATATCACAATACTCCTATAACATTCAACACCAGATAATAATGCTTGATCTTTGTAAAGTGAAACAAAAAGTAGGAAAATCCTTCACTACGTTTTTGCAAAGGTGGAGAAGGTTGTTTGCGCGATATTCCTGTCCTATTCCTGAAAAGGAAAAAATCGATATCTTCATCAATAGCCTAGATCAAGAATTTTAAGCTATAGGATTAACCTTTATTGTCCTCATAACTTTGAAAAATTGATTGAAAACACAATCACCATTGAAGGGCTTGGTTAGCGGTGAGTAAAGGCATTGTCCCAAGTACGTCAACCAAAATAATGATAAAACAAGGTTCTGGAACAGAAATAAAAATGTTGTCAATGATGGTATAGTAGATGCAAATAATCTACGAACAAGACCATCTATCTTTAATCTATCAAGTGCTCCACGAAACAATCAACAAGCAAATACCAACCAACAAGGAAGCAACAATCAACAAGGACAAACCTCCAAGCAAGAAAGCATGACCAATCAAAACACCAAGGGTAATCGTGGTAATTTCAATAACAATCTCGGCAATACCCAAACATCAAATCCATCTAGACCTCCATTCTTTTCAAATTGACAGAATTTTACCACTTTGGGTTAATCTCTTGAGTCTGCTCTCAAGGAGCTTCTTGATAATAAGGTTATCACCTTACCACCATAAAGATATTATAAGCCATGAGTCAAACCACCATCATGGAATGACTCATATTATTGCAATTATCATCAATGTAAAGGTCATAGAACAAATAATTGTCAAGATTTGTGAAATCTAGTACAAGATTTAATTTACAATGGCACCATTACAATTGAAGGACATCATACCAATGACGATCATCAAGCATTCAAAGATCCTTTACCGAACTATCAAAAGGGGGAAACATCAGATGCAAAAGCAAAAAGCGTACATAATGTTGAAGACAATATAATCTGTCACATCTATGTTGATGATCAACGGGTTAATGTTATCAAAATCAAGGGAAAACACGAATATTGACAGGTTAATGTGACCACGAGAGGACAAGCAAAGTTTTTCCTAAAAGGAAGTTCATCTAAGACAACTATTCCTTCTCCAAATCAATATAATCTGGTTGATCAATTAAGAAAAACATCAACTCAAATCTCCATCCTTGAACTTCTCAAAATATCCCCCATACACAAGAATATTTTAGAAGAAGCTCTTGTAAACACAACTGTCGACACTGATCTGGATGTAAACAAATTTCAAGCCATGGTGGGACATTTGTCTTCCCCCACATGTCTTTCATTTTCCAAAAAAGATGATGCCTCCATGACACATCCACATAATTCATCACTCTATCTTGAAGTTATGATCCATAAACACCGAATCAGACATGTCTTAATAGATGGAGGAGTTGGTTTAAACATTTTTACTTTAAAGTTAATACATGCCTTGGGAATATCAAAAAATTCTATTGATCCATGAAGGAAAATAACTATTAAGGCATATGATGATGAAGAAAGAGCTTCTAAAGGACTAATAATGCTACCTATCAGAGTGGGACCTGTTGTGAAAAATACCTTTTGTCAGGTTCTAGATCGTGATCTTTCTTATAACATACTCTTGGGTTGTCCATGGATTCATGATATGCAAGCTGTACCATCAACGTACCATCAATGCCTCAAGTTTCCATATGATGGACAAGAAACAACCATACAAGCTAATTACAATAGCACACAAACTTGTTCAAATCTCTGAACAACTGAAGATGCCTATGTGCCACATAATAGGGAGGCTCTTACTGTTTCTTCTCCCAATCTACAAGGCCAACTGCAAGAATTGACAAAGAATCTTGATACTAAGCTAAATTTTAAAGACAAATGGGTAGGTGAATATTCACTATCTCTTTCTACCTTACCTCCTTCTCCGAGGTCACACGGTTAGCCAACCTTATCAAATCAAAAGATTGCAACAGCCTCTATGTCCCAAGCTTCTGTGCCAATCACAAAGTTTGATGGAAAATTCATTAAAGCCAACACCACTGAAGAAGAAGCTAAAGATAGGGAAATTCTAAGTTGGCTATACAAAGATGAAGATGAATCTCTCTTGCACATTAAGTTACCTACAAAACAATATGGTAAGGGGTACACTATCATGCAGAAAATGGGCTATGAAGGAAATGGTCCTATAGGAA